>NBZA01010340.1:7752-33547 GCA_003054995.1 Aleochara bilineata | reverse complement strand
GGCTCGATGGAAAAAATGTTGATTGCAATTACGCTGCGTTGCGTTACGCTGTATTGTATCGTAAGATAATACCTGATAGAGAAATCACTGAAATGTATCGCGATGAGTTGAGCTTGATGGTGATGTTGATGATGACTGCTTTGTGCTTCTAGTCATGTCTTTGAATGCAAAACTTTAAAAGTTAGAGTGCGTTTGTTTATTATAATAATTATCATCAAACGGCGTTGCATGCTTGATACGCACTCGTTAGAAACTGTTTGTGTTTGATTATCTTTTAATTGGATGCTCGAATGTACTGTCGTGATGAGCATCAACCAGCAAGGTTCACGGCAAACACTTGCACTGACTGCTTGTTCGCCATCGTGATTGATCAATTTATTTAAATTGAACATCATTGCAATTGTACGTGCTCTCTTGCTCTGCCTTTCTAAACTACATACGTACACTCAAAACAGCAAAGATTATGACATTAGAACAGCTGAGAGCTGAGTGTTAACTTCACCAACGAAAACTTTTCTTCGATGATTTTCCAAGATTATGTCTGACATTCAAGTCGCTACAATGCAATGCAATGCCAGTAGCTTTGCTTTAGTGGGCTAAACACATAAACATTTGTACCAATTTGAAGGCAGAATCAGCAAACAAGGGTGCTAAATGGACACACAGTGACCGGTGGTCAATATCGATTGCTGGCTGATATCTTGGCCAGCTAAGCACTGAGCACTGAAAGGAACAGACGTCGAACACGCGCGCAGACATTCATCACCCATTTATATCGCAATAGCAAGCGAGCATGGGCATACGCCGTCAGCACACAAAGCAAGACGCTCCGCTCCGCGCTGGAAGAATATAAAAGATGAAGTTAAAGATTATGCGACTCTTTTGGGGTGGCATCGGCATTGAACAATTCGCCTCAATGAACACGAGCAGCGGTCGCTCCGTGTGTCCTACAACTTCTTTGATTCCCTTGCGCTTGCTTGCGCTTGATTCTTTGCTCTTTTATCATTCACCCGTGTGATGTTCTGTTTTCTTGCTGCTTGTTGCTTTGCCATCCACCCTAAGACGTCTGAGGGCTGGCAGTTGTCTCTTGACGGGCGCGTGCCAAGGACATCATCATATTTTTTCTGTTTATTTTTTATTGATTGTATTATATTCAACAATTATTACTTTAGAGAGAGTTAGTTACTGCACAAGAAATGTGAAATTGTATATGAAAATTCAGTTTTATCAAGTTTCCTGCGTTGACGAGGCATAAATATGAGATGTAATTCAACATCTTGTATGATCAGCGGAGATGAGTAAGTAAGTGTATCTGATTACCTAGCAGGCAAGAAAGCAAGTTGATCGTGACAATCATCAAGCATAATTCACAACATTCGTCAGAAACTTGCTTGCTGTACACGGCTAATGTTGGATTATGTCTATTCAATATTCATTGAACGTTGTAGTGTGCTCTGTACGCGTTCATTGTACACCTAAACAAATCAATTTTTGAACAAGGCGTCAGAGACGCATGACATGCAAGAAAGGTAATGTTTGTATGCAGTCGCTCAGCTCGTTAGACGACGAACTACACCTTGTTCAATTCAGCTCAGTTCAGTTCTATTGGATTCGATTCAACGGTGAAATAATAATTGCAGCTCCTACCGATTAAGAAATAAATAAATAACAAACAGCAGTACAGTGTGCCGACCAACTCAACCCAACCCGGCAGCACTGCCACTGCCACTGCTTTTGCTTCTGCTACCGTGTTAGTTAACCTGTAAACCATTACGAACCAATATTGACATGGGAATAATCTAGCCTCATATTATGAATATGTAAAGAAAGGAAAAGTAAAAAACACTTGTACCACGCACGTTTACGTTTATGTGTTTAAACCTACAGAGTAGTGAAGTGGAACCTGAAGAAATTAATTTCGAACAATATGGAAAGAGTCGCTTATTCTATTATTAAGTACGGATCAAGGCAATTACTTGGCGTTTTTATGAGCGGTTGACAATTCGTTTACAAGCGCGACAAACAATCGAGCGGCTCGCTTATATGGCGATACAGCAGATGCGGGGGTGGTAATAGATTAATCAAGTCGAATAAGACGCCAACACACACTACGTATGTTTGCAATTCGCACAAAGAAAACACTAGAAGCACACACGTTTTACGATAAGTACCTGAAGTTCAAGAGGCAAGAAGAAGAAGCAAAGAGCTAAGAGCCCAGAGTAGATCTTCAATCGGCAATCGGCGATCCGCGATCGTTATCCGCCTTCATAAAAAAGACGTTTAATGTTGCAAACAGCAACGCGCGATACCATCAGCAATTTGAATATCGCATCGCTGTGATTTCAGAAAGAGAGTGAACAGGAAAAGGACAAGTGAAGTGTTCGGTTGGTTGCAGACAAATCCAAATGCAAATGAATTGAATGATTTTTTTCTTCGTTTTACTTCTTCTTCTTCTTGTTTCTGGCGCTGGCGCTGGCGCAAGTTTATTTCTTGTGAGAGAATTTAGTTTTGTTGTTGGTTTTGGTTGGAAACTGTTTGTTTTACAAGCATTCTTGTCGCGATGAGCGCGGCGGTCATAAGCTAGGGATGTTTAACTACGTCGACAGGGTTGTAAATAAGGCTAGTTAGTTAGAGTGGACATGCATGCTGCCCAACACCCCCGTGTCCGGCCCAGCAGGAGTCCAACTCCCTCGCAGCGTGAGCCGCCCGTCAACACACCCGCAACATTTATCATCCCTCCAAGGAATGTCCATACGAAGTGTTGTCGAAACACGTTCTGACTTGAACAATACTTCTAATTATACACTATATAGTCAATATTTCACTCGATTTAATTAATTACTTTAATTACAATCAATTTTAATTATAAAATAATAATTAGTCAATTTTCTGGTAATTTTTGAATTAAAATTTAAAACATTTTTTTATATATCATGGCAAGGCTTTTAACTAATGAGCAAGAAGATTTAATTTATTTAATTATTTTAGGTTTTAAATTGTTTCACTAATAAGCAACAAGTTATTAAATTTAAACTTTAAAATCATTTAAAATCAAACTTTGAAATCTAATATTTCTACTCATTCCTTGAAGACATAAATTGAGAGAAAACGTGCGAGTAGACTAAGTAATTCATGTTTAATCAAATGTTATTTATTTTAAGCAGGTGTGAAGTATCACTTGCTGGAAGTGGAAGTTTTCATAAGAAAGTCGTGATGAAGATGAAAAATTCGTTATAAACTTGAGATAATCCGTGAGCATTCATCATTCATATAATTTGTTCCTTTGTACTTATTCAAATTAGCTTTTGATGCATCTGCCAATAATAATAAAAATGCTCAAGGAACAAATTTACGTCTTGAGAATTCTCAAAAGTTCTTAGCGCAGCATTGGCGATGACGTTTGATACTATTTTTAATAAATAACCACAGCCACTGCGTATCTAAGCGTTCGCGGGTGTGTGGCGCGGACTCTCGTACACCCACAGCTTAAACATTCAATTTATCGTAATTGCGCTCGTTGGGTCCGAACAGCGAATGCATGTGTAATGCTGTGCCGTACAAACGCTTGTTATGCGCGCCAATCGGCCAATTTGCATTCGAAATCGATTCGCGATTATGCTATTTTATAATCTATGCGAGCCAAGCGAAGACATTCGTATACTTACTTATTCTTGCATCATTATGTCTTATTGATATTACAAGCCAAAGGCTGCCAACCAACACCGATGACTTTTAAATGAATTTTGAAGTTTTGTGAATAATTTTTCAAACATGCTATGGTACCTGTAGCATAATGAATGTTGTGGAATTACTCTTGGCATTTTCGCACCTTATACAATAGCTTCCAAGCCAAGTCTAACCAAGCAAAGCGCACATTTGAACAAGTTGTACGAAGATGAGACGCGTGCGCTTTCCACCTGTTGCCTCAGCATGCAGTTAGGCAATACAAATGCGCGTTTACCGCTTGATTGCACCAGCTACCCGCATTTTCTATTACGTTTCTGCTGCAAACTCATTTTCTTCTCTTACAACGTATTTGCTTTCTGCAAATCTAATGGAATTCAAGTCTTAAAGATTTAATTTCATAAAAATCTTTTAACTTTTAAAAGATTTAAAGTTTCTCATGTAGGTAAGAACAAAGCTTTCTTTTAAAGTTTATTTCACTTTATTTTATTTGCAAGTCTCCCCTTGCAAGGGAAAATGATTAATATCGCTGAACATGCACTGCTACTTCAGGTACACAAGTGAGGAAGTAAGAAGCAATAGTCATTGTTTTCTTTCTCCTGTGATTTCCCCTTTTCTCCGAATGCTTCCTTCCTCACCGAGTGTGACTGTGACTTGATTGTGCAATTTCTTAGGTCACGGGGGGACCCGACAGTTTGTTTATGTAAGTACACGTGGGAAAAGTGTTTCCCTATCACTACCACCACCATCGTGCATGAGTGTTAGAAATCTGAGGTGCAGATGTTTCAAAGTTGATTCAAGTTTTTCACATGCAGATGCGAAAAAAATGAAGAAAGGCTGCAATTTTTTAATAAATTTTTATTGCACTGCAATTTCGCCTCCTATCGGAGATGAAATCAAGCCAAAAGAAAGCGTCATATGTACCTACATTGATACCTTATTAAAGTAATTAAAGATCGTTCGTTGATTGCGCATTGCATGTAATGGTTAATTTCATTACCGACACATTTCGCCAATTCGGCAGGTCTGTAATGATCGCCCGGTTATTATTTCCGCAACCAACTATACACTTGCTCTTTGTAACTTTTGATTAAGCAATTCCACGACGCGACGGCCAAATTGTAACGCAATGGAATAGCGGCACTATCCGGCTATCATCTCGTCCGATAAAAATAATGAAACGCCACGATGCAATGCAATGAAGTGGCTTAAAGTGAATTAAAGCGGCGCGGAACGCACGGTCAAGCATGAAAGCGTCTTCTGCTTTTTCGCTTCTTTACTGATGCGAAATCTAGATTTATAGCATAATTCTAGCACAAAGCGCACAGCACTTACCTTAAGAAGACAGCGTCGGCGACCTCTTGGAAACTATTGGCACTTTTAAACAACTTTAAATAAATAATTGACGAGAAACTTCAAGCAGAAGTTTAGAAAAATAAGGTATTTCTTAAGCGACCAGCACGTTTTAGAGATGTTGTCACTACACGAGAACCCGAAGGATAATGACGCAACAGGCAGTTTCGCTGGTCGTGTTGAGGGTTCCATGGGGTGCTCGTAGGGTGGACAAACCCCCACTCAAATCTCTTCCCATGCATGTGTACCTAGCATAGGTATGTACATGCTCGTTACCTCACAAAACTCACGAAAAGTTAATGATTTTCTACGTTTACCTTAAAATATAATTATGTTAATGCTCGTTGAACAAGGAAATAAAATAAAATTACACGTAAGCATGCGAAGAAAAATGATATTGTAATGAAAATCTTGATCATAAATTACCTGCTCTGCGATCAGATAGAAATGTACAAGCAAAAGCATATGTGGCGGAAAGTAAAGAATTATTGACTTAATATCGAACACGGACACATTGACGCACCAATAATTCAAATCTTTATTAAGTCGCCGCGCGGCGTTTGGCACAATCTTAATGAAGAATTGCTACTTATTATACGCTTGCTTCTCTTCTCTTATTTAGACATTAGAATGCAATCGGCTATCATCATGAATACTCGTAGTCCAAGCGTACAGTAGACCCGTGAAGAGTTGGATGAAGTTGGAGTCGCTTGTTTTGTAATTAGCAATCTTGTTGCAGCATCAGCACAGCACCGCACAACAGCTACAGTGCGTCTCTTGCTCTTTAAAAACAAAGTTTCCTGTAAAATCTTAAGAAAGTATGAGGAAGTATGAATTTACTGGAGACATTTATTACGCAATTATTATCACCGGTCGTAGCCAGTCGTGTGTTGGTTTTAACACGTAAATAATTAGTTTAATTAGTGGCGATTAATTAATACCTTAATTAAGCAAGGCAAGGCAAGGCAAGTCTGGAAGCAACTGTAGCGCATGAATGTATCGCCGTTTTGAGAGAGGCAAGATTATTATATTCGATGGTAATTATTGTATAATTTATTGTTTCTCTTCGTGTAATGTTGTTATCCGCATGTGGCGTGTTCTGCCTTACAAACTCTTGCACAAATGTTCTGATTAGTTAACGCCAGTAAGTCAGCTACGTATGGCTTGGCTTGGCTGTGGAAGCAAACGAACATCAAACGAATTAGAGACTGAATGGAATGAGAATAATTATGATAGCTTCTTGCTTCTGAAGATAATAGAACTGTGTCTTAAGCGAACAGAACTACAATCGTTGAAGAAGCCAGTTCTTTAAGAATACAGTACACAAGACGAAGAAAAATACTAATAATAAATTCTTAAGCCTTTTTGACGAAGCACCTGTCACTCACCAATCACCAAACGCTCAAAAGGTATCGTAATTATTTAAATAATTAAATATTACGTTACGTAATTTTGCTAATAACCACTCATTATAATAACAACGCACGTGCCTGCGCTTTGTCACCAAGAAAATTTTAACTTTGCAATCTTTTGTTCTTGGATATTTGCTGGTTGTTTGGTTTGAAATTGACATAAATGGTGGCGCTAGAACAAGTAATTAATTACCAGCCAGGCGATAAACACAGGCGTGAGTGTAAGCGCAAGCGCGCACAGTGAGCAATTATTTATGCAAATTGCATTGCGTTTGTGCAATTACTAAGCAGCATAATACAACTAATCATAACCTGTGGATATTTTTAATTACTATGATGAGTCACAAATTCATTAGCAAAAGAATAAAAGACTTGTAACGTAACTCTCATCAGAAATACAGAAAAAGAATAAAGAGCGCAAGCTGATTTATGATTGTTTTCAGACGCGTGTTTAGAAATGAAACTGAAAACAAAGCGCGTCGGATTTAATGGATTTCATTAGTGATGCGACGATGAAAAGGCGCATTATCACACTGACGACTGCGTCGCATCGCATCGCATCGCATCGCGTAGTTATTTCTGTTTTGTATTGAAGAATACGTACGACTGACGAGCGTGCGTTCGACTTACAGTATCTGTTGTACAACCAAACGCATTCGTTACAAAACGGCCGAAAAACTTATAAATAACGTCAATTTCGACGTCACCCACTTACAAGCCTTGACCCGCGATGACATTTCGTCCGGCTTCGAAGCCACATGGAAATGTACATTCATTTTACAAAGCGTACGTATGTACTATAAGTTGCCGCTGCTTATCACACTGCACGAGGAATTTTTTCTCACTTGAAACAAACATTCAATTAGAAGCACAATAGAATATTTAGTGCCACCCGTAACACAACACAACACAACACTACGCACTGTACACTAAAGTAAAGTAAACTAAAGTGAAGTAAAGTAATCAGTAATCAATTAAGTGGGTGGCATGCCCGTCATAAATAAATCAATGAGCAAGAAATTACATACGCGCTGTTTCTTGGTCTCGGTCTGGAAATCGTGCGCGTCCGCCGACTATTGGCAGTTAATCGAACTCGAGGTCAATTGATATTTAAGGCATATTTATTGGTGGCATTCCTCAAACTTAATTACCCTTCAATCTATAATATGTAGTAGCTCAGTATCACTATCAGTATCAATGTTATCGACTATATACGTGATGCGAAGCCTCGTTCGATACAAACTATAAACTTTGGTACATATTTAGTTCACAGATTCCTTCATCTCAGGACTGCATGTCTGTCTGTCTGGTTGCTTGCGCTTCGCGTTCGCTTGCTATTTATCTAATCACGTATTCAAATACTATTGCGATGCATTTAAGTAATAGAAGTGAAGAAACAAGCAGCATCACATCTTCACGAGCTGCGGCCAAGACAAGGCGTGATTCTCATCTCGTTCACGAACCCCTAAGGGTGTACATTAATAAACGTTTGACACCTCGGACGGCTACCAGCCACTGAATATAAATTAATAAATTAATACCAAAGCATCCACATTTGTGCTCGTATGTATTCGCATTCATTTGCTTTGCTTCATGTGGTATTGGTATTCTTTCGACGTTCGTTTCTGCTCCTTCTCAACCAAGACAAGTACATATACACAATGTCCTGAGAAGATCTGTGATCTGTGATTCTTTAGTGTAAAGCTTTTTATATAAGAGTTTGGACTTACTGTAAGTGAAAGTAAGATGGCCCGAGGGAGCAAGAGTAGGTGGACGGGTGGCCGGTACCGTCTTGCGAGCATTTTTGTTTCGGTTCATTTGCGTTGATTACTCACCCTTTATGGTGTGGTGCGCGCATCATCAGCGAGCACTGCAGTTATATATTTGTACTTACCATCTATCTGCAGGATGGATGGACTCCCTCGAGCGATGCGTATTCGTATGCAACAAACGTAAACGTAGAAATGCGTTCTAAATTATTTCTATTTATGAGCTACCTACTGGTACTGGTACTACCCAGCTATGCATATTCTGAACTTAAGGTGCTTTCAAGTACTTAGGTACATATTATAAGTTCTTCTCTTCTCTTCGGTTGCTTTCATAATCAATAGAAATTTCCCATTTGTTTTGTTTTATTTCATCGTATTTATAATAATCATTTACTATTACTATGATTATTGTTATTATAGAAGTCGGTATGTAGGTATATAATGATATAAATCACTATACTGAGCTGCGTTTGCGTAATAGTTTATATAAATTATTTATGAACGCATCATAATATTAAAAGCAGCGTATTAGAATGTATTTATTATTGATATAAATGCTCGCTGTTTGCTTGCTTGCTCTCTGGTCACCGAGGGACCCAGTGGGAGTGATGGCTCGTTAACCGGTCGGAAAATAATCGATCAAACGACAAGGAAAATACCAGAGTAATGTGTAGATATTTATGCACATATATTCTCAGGTTGCACTCGCGATGAATAAGCGACCAGGTCTTCTTCAATAATGAAACACGAAGAGAAGAAGGACACTTCCAGTCAGCCTGTAATATTTCATTGGAGTTGCTATCACTTGATGTATTCTGATTGAAATAATTACAGCATTCCATGGCACGCACTTTTGCTTGCTTCCCAAGTCTTCGTCTTTCTTCTCTTCATCTTCGTTGGTGAGACTGAGACTGAGACTGGGACAGAACTGATCTGTTAAGTTTAGTTTAGTTTAGTTAAGCAATGCAATCCACTGCTTCATGCATATAAATTCGCGTAGGTGGCACGTACCTAACTGCTTCGCAAAAGTGTAATTATCGTTCATTTTAGCACATTGCAAACAATATTTTTACAGCAATGTCCTTAAAAAATACCAGAAACGCGTGGTGGAGATTTGCTCAGTGCCGATTTTGGGCTTAATCGCATCATCGGGGAATTCGCTGCACCATTACGTGCGTCGTCTTAAGGCGATAACGCATAATTTTCGCATTCCACGCGCACTCCTTGTCTTTAGCACTATCTCTGATAGGCCAGACCAGACCAGCTATCCTATCGCCTCTGCCATCCAGTCTCCGGAGGCAAAGCTAGAGCATGAGCGACTATTTATTCCGATCACTGCGTGCCTGGTAACTAATATTTACGCAGTTCACATCCGAATCCATCAAGAGCCAACACGCTTCGTGCGACTCTTAACTAAGCACGCCATCAAGGCGTCGAGTCATGAGACATGAGACGTGATTTTGTTACCTTAATATTCGCACTTGTGCGAATGTTCACTCATTGTCACTTTGTACCGTTTTTCCCCATCAATTAGCAGCGCATTTTTCATCACGACGTTTAATTAGTTCTCGATACAAACGTATGTGAAAAACATATTTAGAAGTATGTACCTAATGATATTCTTAATTAGTATTTAATTCTGAGTGTAAAAAAGCTTCATTCGCTGAAATAATATTGGAAATCTATTAGTTTAACACTTTAAATGTAAATTAATTTTAGGAAGAGTAACTAAGAGTGCGTGCGGACGTTTTTAAATGCTAATTAAAAGGCGTCTTTGATCTTCGTGGGTGTCCAGCCACAGCTTCGGACATTTCTCTATCAGGCGCAGTTAGGTTTGAGTAGTTTCATTAAGATTTCAATAATATCAACACCTGATGGCCGGCTGGCCATCAGACTGCGCAAGCACAAATGTAATAACAATAAATAAATAATGCAAATGTTATTCCGATATCATACGCAATTCATTTTTGTCTCCGAGGCGCGCATCTTAGGCATTTCATTGTCGCTTTGTGTGATGCCGACACCGAAGTTGAAACATTTGTCGGTGTCTTGTCTTTTCCGCTTTCCTTCGCCAACAAAACATGTAATCTATATGCAACTTTGATTACGCAAACGCAAATTGCATTTGACGTTCGAAGACGTTCATCAAACTTTAAACTTCAATAATTAAATGCATTGTCATAAAGCATAATCTTTCTTCTATTGAATATTTCATTACAGAAATGCGAGATTGTGTAGTAATTTTTTCTCTCTACGCATAGGAAATGCAAGCAAGCAAGAAATCAATATCTAAATATTTAAGAAGTCATCTAGCAATATCATATCATTAACTCGGAACTCATCTTTGTGACGCAGTAAAAAGAACGCATGAACAAAGAAGCGGGCAACACCTGAAGGACTAAAGAAAACTGCTGCCTCTCCCCACGGAAAGTTTCAGCCTGAGGTGTCCGCGTATTCAAAGTGAATGAATGCGCAGCGACAAGGGAGGAAGCAATACGTAAAAGTATACGTGTTCTAATCCCATTCGGGACCTACGTAATCACTGCTCGGTCATCATTACGATTTGGGTACAAGGTTGGGTACGCGCAGGACGTGCATAGGTATTCTTATCAGAATACCTTGACATTGCCGAGCCAAGGGGAGCGCGATTCCCACGGATTGCCAAGTCCACCCCAATTGATGCCCCCTCGAACGTAATCGCACGTAACGTGGGCTAATTGTAAAGGAAAACCTTCGACGCCCGGCTTCCCCCTTTGCGCACTTCTTTCACCTTCGAGCTCCTTACGCCGAATTGCGACGTAGGCATAAGTACGCGTTTGTTTTCGGCTATCGCAAATCGCATTCCCATGTGGTCTTTCTGGTTCCCCGTTTTTGTGTTTGCTCGCTGAAAAGAGTCATCATTGTTTGGCGTTTTGGCCGAGCGGAGGTTGGATTCGATGTTGGAGGCTCATACATCACTTGAGTGCGTACAGGAGTCAGATTGCAGGCGAAGGTGCTTGTTATCATAAATCCCACACTCGCCTCAATGCATGCGCATGTTAATGAACGATGAAGATTTAAACGTTTAGATTAGATACGATGATATACCTTAATGGAACTTATATTTATGTGCATATATTTGATATTATTTGCATTTGAAAGTTCTTTTACTTTGTTAAAACTTTGTTTTCGTTTATTTTACAGGTTGACCGCAGCGCTCTGGTGGCGCAGCTGTTGCTGGCAAGTGGTTCGTATGCCGGTTAGTGTAGTGAAAGAAGAAATGTTGTAATTCTTATAATATTCAGAAGTGTTCCATGGATATTTTGTGTGTGGTAAGTGACTGACTGTATTCTGATCTCTATGTATCATTAGTATTAACAATCATTGTGTATATTGCTTGCTATAAGTCAATTACCAAACACCGTCACATATAACCTCAAAATATGCTTAAGTCTTCCCTCGCTTATTTTGCACTGTTTATTTCTAGTGTGACTTTAACATAAATGAAGTTCTTCCAATTTGACAATAAGAACATGAATAATACGAAAATCCAAAAAATAGTTTAGGTAAGTTGTGTTTTATATGTTGCTTCTTTATATTTTTAACATTTCTTTTTTGTAGGGTGAGTGGTTTCTTTACTTTTCTATTACATAAGCATGCAAACGCTTGTTGCTGGAAGCATATTAATGAGATTCACTTGCATCAACTGCATAAGTGATAAATGAGGTGCATAATTGTGCATTTATCCATTACCTAGTTTGGTACAAGAATCTCATAGCTTGGAGGAAACTCACTAATTCATGCGTAATATAACGTGAAAGCGCTAATCTGCGAATATCAATAAATATAAGTAATCCATGCGGGATTACATGCATAAATCAAATAATCAGCTCGCATAGATTTCGATGTAAACGATATAATTTTCATTTTATTGGCGAATATGCATCTGTATTGCTCTGGAAGCACTAGGCTTGCTTGTAGCTTGAGCCTACAGGTGACGAGTTTATATTATTCTCGAACGATAAATCGCAAGCGCAAGTGCAATCACTACACCGATGCGTTTATATCTTTATTATGCGTGGCTATCAAATCGCTAGGCGCATGCGTTTTCTATAAGAAGAAAATGTATTCGCAAAATATGCAAATGAAAATGCGCCGACGTGCGCCGATGCATTTTTGTCATTACATTTTTCCTGCTACACATACGCGTTCTGAATACACATACTCGTATATGTGTGGTGTTATCTGGACGACAACGTGCGCCAACTGTATGTCTTTTTATTTTATTGATTTGCATTCATTTGAGAATTTTATCGGTGCGCAGCGCGCATAAACTAGGCAGTTTTAATGAGGAAATGTTGTATGGACAAGTAACTTATATGAAAATGTGCATTATTACCGGTATAAACTTGTGTCAATTAGACTTGGAAGCCTATAATAACAAATCGTAACGCGTCGTCGTAATTAAGCCAGTGGTGTAATTCGAAATCTGTTTCAAGATTTAACGTTTAACGTTACTTTATTTCCTGCTTAATCTTAGGTAAATTAATTAACATTCAATAAAATCACTCAAGTAGGCACTAAACATAGCAATAATTAAAAATTAGTGCCTGGTTGTTGATTAAGTTTGAGTTATTTGGGAATCTTGAATTTCTTCTTTACACATATAAATTCATTCTGCCAGCTGATGGTTCTCTTTGATTTTGATTTCGACATCGGCAACTAAGCAAGCCCAGAGTAAACAAATAAGAAGCACCTGGTTTCTTCCGGGCGAAGGCTATTGTGTACATACCTACAGCATTGAAGTAGTTCTTAGGGAGTTTGGCGCCAAAATGTTGGGGAGTCGTATGTCAGAGAATTGCACAAGACGTGCATTATTAACTTCTAAAGAAAATAATTACGTGGGGGAAGTCTGAATATGATTGAAATTAAGATTTCGAGCGGTGTGCGTGGGAAAAGTCGAAACGATTGCGCTTGCTCTTCGTATGTACAATAATAAATATCAAAGCAGTAATTTTGAGCGGAATCGTAATAAATTACAAGTCAATATTTGTGAACGCTGTCTTGTCCGGCTCATTAACATGCAACCGGCGTAGGTGTTTTAATTATACGCAAATGATCAGTGCCAAGTGCCATTTAGTACGTTTTAATGATTATTGTTACGATTATTGTTGTCCGCTTTCTAAAGACACGACTGTAAAACATGCTCAATGAGCAATTCATTTTCGCCCGAGTCGTTCATGTCAGCGAAGAATTCATGCGTGCGGCTGAAGATGAAATGATTTTTCAAATGATACTCGACGATTGTTCATTGTAAATCATTGACGAGCTAGCAATAGAAATAGACACAACTTGTTATAGACACCCTGAAGGTGTAACAAATTAGTGAAAACGGTAAAACTCTATTAGTAAACAATTAGCGGTTTGACTTGAATTAACCCACATTATGGTCTAGCGACGTGGAGTGATTGATTTAATAACTGTAATTAAAATAGGCTGTCTAAGATAAATATAATTAATAAATTTATCTAGATGATTAAGCGGAAACACGTTGAATATCGCACAACCCACGCATGTTTATTGGCATACGCTGGCGCGGTTGCATTTCCATATAAGATGCAAGCACCAATCTATTGCTGGCTGGCTGCTGCTTCTTTTTCTTATCTGTATGTACCAATACCTACGAGCGCTGCCTCTGCCTCTTTGCCTGTATATACGACACGCGTTCGTAGATTGCGAACCAAACGGGAAGTGATAACTCGTCTAATGCACACTTCGAGTGGTGCCAATAATTTCTTGTGCTTTGGCTTCGACGACGACGCCTGCTGGATGCTGAAAGCGAGTGTTTTATATCAGATCCAGCCGAGCGATTAGAGCCTGCGAACTACACATGTTCGTTCGTTACCACATGAAATACAGATCTATTTCAAAAAGATCTTTCTTTGTAGAAAAAATGTTAATTGTGATAAACTTGATTAAGATATACTACAAGTAATAGCTTTAAAGCTATAACTATGCATAACAATTACGCATAAATTTATTAAAGTAGAATGCATTAGTTGATATGCTGAACAATAATACATTTATAACCACTTGTGAAAAACTTGAGCGGACTAACAATGAGAAAAAGAGCAGTTTACTCGGCATAGCGTCGTGACGCAAAGCGTGAACGTGTTAATTAAGGCCCACACATTATTGATTGTTTATGACGGAAATAGATTAGCGAAGGATACACGCATGCATGCATGCAGGCTGGCTGCAAATGAAGCGAAGTGCAGAGTATGTACATGTACTCGACTCTATATAGACAGGCTCTCGTGCTGATACATTTATTTTATTAACATTTTCCATTATTAAATGGTCTTCTCGCTGGTCTGGTGTGGCGCGAGAGGAGAACGGGTAGATTGCATCCGAATCTGATACCGGCCGCGGTTGCGGTCGCGCAGACGATTATAAATTATTTTCGCAATAATGCTCTAATCAGATCAGGATTGACATAATAATTTTCAAAGTGTGCTGTGCTGAGAAACTTGCTCCGCACTGCTTATTTATATTTTACAATAAATATGTAAATTAATTGTATTAAGATACAAATGCCAAGATACAAAAACTACTTACTTATTGCAAATTATTATGTTCAGAGTAACGAAACAAAGAACACGAAGACTTATTGAGAAAGCTGAGTTCTGAGACAAAGGTATTTGTTAATTTATCTTGAATATTCGATTGCAATTAATGAATGCGTTTGTGTGCAAACAATTTAAAACCTACATGGTAATTTGCATTTAAATACTTATTAGTTAATTGCATATTTAATTATTTACTCATTTTAAAATCAATCAATAACAGTGGTTTTTTCTTACTAAGAACTATATAGATTCAAAATCGAATTAGAAGACTCTGAGAGTTAACTACTACTTAAAGATCTGAACTATTATATTTGGTAGCCTAAAGACATTTTAATGAATCATTTTAAGACGCTGTAATTTCATGCTCATCTCGTGAAGATTATTTACTACCATTCGAATAATAATTAATTCAGAAAGGTCATCGTTTGCCATCGTTGTTACGGATATCTGAATGTATGTAGGTATATACTTAATTGAAAAGCGGGTGGTTGTTCAGTTCGCAGCTTAATTGCCTACCGTTTCACGTGTCAATCATACGCACGTATGATTACTGACATTATCCGCTTGGCTGCTACGCTTTCGATTCGATTCCACATTCATATAAATTTTTTGTCTGCCTTCGCCTGGAAAAGTGTGTCTATCTATCTAACTAACGCTAGCGCTGTGATTTTCCCAGCCGCAATTAGGCGCCTAATTCTTGGTGTTACGTAATAATTTATTAGTCAAAGCACTGACTGACCACTGTATATAATTATCAAAAAACTTAACCCTTTGGCTTTACATATCTTAAAATAACTTCATGCATGCAATTAAGAGCAAAACGTAGAGAATAAATTGTAATTTATTTCATTTCATTTTTTATTAACTTCAATTTGCAATCATGTGATGCAAGTAAGACGAGATAAATTATGAATTAAATAAGTCGCAATTACGTGAATTTGTGCAATTTCCGCTGGCGATTTTTAATTTTATTTGCTTATTCAAAATATTCCATGCATGTACGAGTACATACGTACTGAAAGCAAGCAAGAGGGTGCCACTTATAGTGAATACCCACGTATATAGGATGGATGCGTGCGTACTTATAAAGTAAATGAATTGTACGCAGCGTAATCAAATTGAAAGGGTAAATTCAAATATAATCCAGCATGGAAAGTACACCAGTGAGGTATCAGAAAGAAACAGGTTTGGCTACAATCAAATGAACACCCGGTTGCTTCGTTCGTATTCGTATTCAGGAGCCCGAAAAGAAAGGAAAATGAAAATGAAACTTACCATAACAAATCAATTTTTTAACATTGCGCTATTGCGTTTCAACATTGTTCTTCTCAATGTGAGCTGTGCGCTTCTTTTATTGCTCTTAGTCACATCTCACTAGGAAATCTATAGGGAATTGAATGAAATTTATATAAGAACTGAGCATTATTATACTCGCTGGTATTCAGTGAAGTAAGTAGTCAGTCAGTGCACGGATGTTCGGACAACAGGTATGACCTCTAGCACTTTTATTCTTCCTCTTTGAATGGGAATAAAGGATAAAACGCGCGACGAAGGCGGTATGGTTTTTTATAATTCCGATTCATATGTAAAATGACAATTTTAAGGTGCACTTGTTCATAAATAATTGTGTACAAACAAAGCGAGCCAGGCAGTAAGTGAACTTAATAAATAAATTGACACGCAAGCGCAAGCTCATTACTTTTGTTAAAGTAAGTGAAGTGTGCACACTGATCTGATATATTTTTTCTTCTCGATGCTTATGAGTAATATGCATTTAATTTACTGAAAGCAAAAGAAATCGTCTGTGCGGCGAGCACTCGCTCATTTATTTAATTTCTATAAGAAACCAGCAGGAAACACACTTGTTTATTGCCATGACCCGCATTAAATCAGCGACGCTGCTGCAGAGAGGAGCGAACTTAAATATATTGTATAATTCGCAATTAATTACGCTTATTTATTGATATTGCTCGTTGAGCGTGTGCGAGCCGATTTATAAACGCGTACAATTAATACACATAATGCGAAGCCGAATGCATCGTTGCATATTTTGCATTCGCATTCAATGCAGACAAGACAACCAAGGAGGCACACAACCACTGATCCTGGCGCTTTTTCTTATGAGCGTAAGCGTGCTGTGCTATACCAGTAGTCATTCAATCAACAACCAACAGAAAACACACTGGAGACAAAGCGAATTTATTGCCGTTCGACAATTTCACCACTTGTTCACCTTGCGCCGTGCGCGATTATTATCCAGAACAAAACATTTTTCAAGCATCAGCAAGCACACACCACACTCACTGATCAATCGCTCAATGTACCTGCCTGCCTGTTAGTAGGGTTGCGCAATTAATTAATAATAACAAACAAGTTTTTGAAATAGATAATTTCACTCGTATTAAACGTATTCGCGAGATCATATTGTTTCAGCGCTGTGTGACATAGTTTACAAAGTCATTGCATGTCAATAAATATGTACAAGTCGATTGGCAATAGCAAAGGCAAAGGCACAACACTATTAGATAGATACAAAGCTTAGATACAGATATGTACATACGTACAGACGCTGAGATGGATTGATATAATAGATGTATGTATGTAGGTACGTAATTCGCAATCTGTGCAAAGTTTTTGATTAATCATTCAATGGAACTTGTTGACTTATTGCAATAGAAAGCCAGCGGGATTAATGGACACCACTTGCCAATTATTAACTAGCTTGGCTTGGCAGTGCATGGCATGGCATGGCTTAAGTTAAGTTGAGTTGAGTTAACTTGGAGCCTGGCTACTTGATCTATGGTTCTGTGGCAATGGGAGGTGTACGCCTCCAGTCATTCTTGAGGATAGGTCTTAATGAGTTGGCGAAAATCACTCCAAACTCATGCAACACAATCAATTAATACAATCGCGCGTATCCAACACAACTGTGCACTCGCTAACAATCCAGGCGAAATTTAAATTAGCCACTCATTCGAATTGCATATGAACGAACACCTGAATATGTGCCAGGCGCGAGGCGGTGGCTTGTGGTGTAACAACGGAAATCTATGACAATAATTCAATGAGACTTTAAATTTAATAGTGCTAATTCCATGATAAATAAGTACTTGCCCATGCATGCATTCATTGCTTGACAAACAATCCGTCCAGTTGGGTGTTGCACGAGTAATTGTCTCAGTGCGTTAAGCCTGTTTTCTGTGCAGTGCTGTGCAGTTCTTTCTTCTTCTCGGTAGCGCTAGCGCAAACGCTAAGTAGAATAATGGAATAGAATAGAAACGGCCATGCAAGGCCGTCTCGCGATTGCAGAGTGATAGATAATGGTATTAAATGCATGCACGAATGTTGTTAAACCGATACCGCACCTGTGTATTATTATTATTTAGACGCGAACGAGAGCTACCAAGCCAACAGGCAAGCAAGCGAGACTTGTTATATTATATGTACAATATTATAGGTAGGTAGGTTCCGGGCTTCTCTGGCAGCCTGCCCTGGGATATTTTTCCGCTTACTGCAGATTTACATTGGCCGATATCAATAATATATCAATCTGCTGCAAGCTGAGTGGCAACTCACGCGTGAAGCTGCTTTTGCAAATCAAGTGTTGGGTATGAAAGTCATATCATAACTCTTTGTTGTATGCAAAGAATCAAAACCGGAAGTCGATATTCAATAGGCTTCCGTTGTTTTTCGGAGATAGGTTTCTAAGAAATGGGTGGGTGTGTAAGGACATTATTCTTTAAATGAAAGTCAATCAACATATTTCTGCATTTAGGTTGAAAAATAATTAAATATTTAAGACGTATCCACGCTTTTCGATTTGGTCCTCGCCTTTGCACTTAACATGAATATATGTACATATTACCATATTACCAAACAGTAAATAAATGTACGCCTGTTTTCGAGTTCGACTGCGCAATCCTGCATTCCGGGCAAGTACGTACGAACGTTCGGAAAGGTATAGGCAGACAGACAGATAGACGCACACACAGTCGTCGGTCGTTCGACGGCATTGAGCATTTATTGACTCGAATATGGCTGATAATGCAATATCTGTCTATTCGCAGCACTCACACCACAACCGACGACAAATATTAACACAAATTCCAGCTCATTGTTTATTATGTAAATGAACCTGCGCGCAAGGCAAGGCAAGCGAATGAGTGCAGCATTTCATTTCATTTCATTTCCTTGCTTTTTACGCAATGCAATCCTTGCTCCTTATTCTTGGAGATTCTGGTTTATTAATTTATCATATTTTATCATTATTATTAGGTACTGTAAAAAAGAACATATTTCTAGTATGTAGGTTTTCCGATTGATTAATTGAGTAATTAATTCATGTGTGTCTTATTGTCACGAACCGCAGAAACCGCAAGAAATTGTGTCAAATGCAATTTGTAATCGCCAGGAATGCATACGACTGGCAGCGAGCGAGTCCCAGCGAAACAAACAAACAGCTCATAATTATGGTACTATTTGGCGTTGTTGGCGCATACCTGATACACAATTAATCAGTCGATAATAAAAGCCAGCCGCATATTTGATCCGTATTGCAAAATTCTGTTTATTATCTGGTTTGCTATTTTACTTTAGTTTGCTGCTATTCGGCGGCAATCCCTCAAGCCAACGCAATAGTTTGCCAAGTTGCATTGTTGCCACAGCGGTAACGATTTAATTTAAGAACTGAACTTGCATCGCGGATGGATTTATGACTTCCTTTACGTCCCAATATGTACGCATTTTTAATTAGACGCATTTCGGTAGGATTAAAAATCAATTATTTGTTCCACATGAGCAAGTCCAACAACGGCATCGGATTATGAGTACATGTGCATAAATTTTGCATTTACATAGATTATTGGCGCTTTATTAGAATACTGGATGTTATTTATTGTACAGCTAAATGCATCGTTTCGAAACAGTAAGCGAGGAATTAACATTCGCGTGCGCTTAAACTTGTGATTGCCGCCTGCCTGCCAATAAAACGCATTGTCAGTGAGTACAGAATCAAATGTATGTTAATTAGATTTTCGGTATTCTAACGCTGCGTGTGAACTGCTATCATATTGGTGTTCGCGGAGCGAAAGAGTAGCACGAATGAACGGATCTTGAACGATTTCTGGTTGATGCTGCGTGGGCGCCGCCACGATTCGGTTGCTCAACGCCTAATAAGAACATTTTTTATATTTCTATCAATGTAAATATCTAGTTAACAAGTTGGACACGTTTTCGTTTTCTGTTGGGTTCTCTTATATATTTTATTTATTCATTGGAAAACATTTAATTTATAATAAGTTTTCGGAGAAATTTAATTCACTCGTAGGAGAGCAGAGCATTGGTGAGTGGCGTGTGGCGATGAGAAATTTAAATAGAATATGCATCAAACAAACTGGAGACAATTGTGCCACCTACAGGCGTATGCAAATCGAATCGAGTTTGATTAAAAAGCAAAATAAAGAATGAGTTATGAGTTCGCTTCCACTCATATCTACACGCTGACAATACCTTAGGTTGTGGCATTGTTGATACCTACTCTTAAAGTTCTCTTGCGACTGGACGAGAATGAAATAAATTGGCAGCCAATTTCTTCATCGACGCGACTAACAATTGCAACAATTGGAGCTTTCCTATACATTACTTACTTTAGTATACTTTTCGCAAATGGCCAGTGGCACAGTGAAACGAAGTGAAGTGAAGTGTTGATGCAAGTTGAAAATTTATTTATTGCGCGGATGTAAATCTTGGACACTGTCTTGCCGCGACGAGTTGGCTATTTGCTCGCTGCTGATACATAATTTACAATTTGAGCATTGAAACACACCCAGGTTGAAATGTTGAATTATTGAATTGAATTGATAATAGAAATACAATACCTACTTACGTATTGCGCACGTACACATGACACTGCTCAGCACGAAGAGCGATCGATGAAAATGCATGCATTCTGTATTCGCGTTATTGATGTTGCAGGTAGGCTGCGCTGCGCTCAGGAAAATGCTTGTCTTAGGAGCCAATCGATCTAATACGTATTTGTCAGATTACGAATGGTAGCTGATTTATAAACAATACAAATTGATTTCACTTATGTGCAATTTTTCACTACTCACTCACATATATTGTATTGTAATTGAGTTCAATTTCAAATTTTAAATGGCTATATTTGTATGAACATGCGTATTTTTAGTTGTGCATTGTCGTTGAGCTGGTACTGAAGAACTTTATTATACGATCGCAATGATTGCAATTACGTGCGCTGTGGCACATGCATGTGTACTTGCAATAAAACACAATTTGTAACGACTGATAATAAATGGCAATTGATTTTCGCTATCAGGCATCTAATTACGGAGCGCATAATGTAATAATGCAAATGTTGCACAGGCACCAGCTTCAGAGGCCGAAGGAAGAATGGTTGCTTGGTTGGTTGGTTGGAGCAAAGTGAGACAATGCCAACCTTCAATTAATTTGCATTGAATCGCTTGCTGTTTGCTGGTTCGAGCTCAATAAGCCGATGCGATGGAACAACAACTGCGACAACCATCGATGAATAAACGTACTTAGAGCTTAATAAACATACTCGGATTCAATTGAGTATTAACATAATATCCATGCGATTGATGCAGAATTTGCAATTGAAAATTATATTGAATTGGCCAGAAGTAAATGCTCTGCTTTAAGACATAATCGCTTCATTTCATGCATTCATTCATTCATTGTCTTCTAATTGAACAATCAAACTAGTTTATGACAGTGGAGTAAGAGTGTTCTTGGCGTGATGTTTTCAGAGATAAGCGTGCACTTAAATTATTTCGCTTGTCACTTTTGTCCAGCGCAGCGTTGCTTTACTTTGCCTTGCTTGTTGTCTATTGGAACAAGATCTTTGATCACTTACTTGAGAGACTGAGTTCAGTATTGCAAACAGCAACAATTGAGTACAAAAATTGGGTTGAGTCTATAAAATTATGTCACAAATTTGGCCGCGTCCTTTGATACGTATCGTTTAATGGATTTCTAAATGACTTTTGACTAAGTAAGTATGTTTTTGCTATTAAATATAAATGTTCACAATTAATTCGTCGGAGCGACAGGCACCCGGTTGTTGCGCAATGTTTTGTTGCTTTTGTGGGCATATTACCAATGCAGAAGTTGGCCAAGTTGGCTTTGGCTCGAAACGACATGCTAATGAGCAGGCAATCAACGCGTAGGTGTCGGTTCATGTCCATAATTTTGTCAAACGGCAATAATAAACCAATTAACTATGTAACTCTATGGCAATTTAAATTAGTGCTAGTTATTTTACATAGGTATATTGTAGGTGCTTTATGGGCGCATTTACATTATTAATCACATTAGCAATAACCTTAAACTAATTGAAAAAATCTTTCCAAATGTTTATTTAGTCCTTGATTAATTTTTATTGATTTTAATTTGATTTTGAAATGTTGAAACTACTTACACATTCACGTAATTGAAATCGCATCGATTAACTAACAAACTCTCGCGAGCTGCAGCAAGCACAAGAAGGAAGGTCGGGTCTGGTGTGGTGTGGTGTGTGTCTTGGTCCCGCGGAAATGAAAATTTATAGCGTGAACGCGACCATTAAGATTTCTTAATTGGTTCATTTGTCAGTTGATTCCATACACATTTACTAAACAACGGCCGTAGCTTTGGCACCAACCACTGGCTAGCGAGTACCTTAGCTTGTACCATGCATGCAATGCTGCGGAGGAGAAGAGCCATTCCTCGCTTATCGCGCGCTTATAAGGACTGCAAATAAAGTGTGTGCAGGCCGGAGTGCTCTCGCATCGCAGATATATGCATATCAGCTCGGCGAGTGAAGCTAAGAGTACTTAGTTCACATTTTGCACCCACGACTCGCGCGCAACAGCGCAGGAACATGCAAGCCATCCGTGTTCGCACGTACATTGCGGAAAGAAGATGTTTGCTGCGCTGCGTTCGCTATAAGAGCCCACGGCTAGCGTGGAAAGGCTCACTTCGCGCTTATCGCTTCTTAGTTAAACGAGTTAAATAGATTAAATAATAGATGGCCGGCATTAAATTAGACTCGTACTCGGCCAGCACCAGCCAAGCCAGCACTAGCTGGAAGAGATTTGAGGCGAATGTCGCTCAGGATTTATGTGCGCGCGGTGATGGACACGCATTCTTTGCGATAAGGATTCGTGGCTGAGGCGAGGTAATTGCGTGCTTGTTGGGTGTTTTAATATACGTTTCAATCACGAGCGCAATCAATTATCGTCATTGATTACTACTCACTGACTGTTTGCATTGCATTGCAATGCAGTTCTCATGCATCTCTCATGAATCTTTTTTTACTTTCATTTATTCATTTACTTACAATTAATTTAAATTAAATAGATATGTTAGATTAATTAGTCTGATTTTGTGGTTTTTTTGTGGTTAAAGTCATGCATGCTTGTGAAGGTTTCACCATCACTTACTAACTATCTAACTAAGTAACTGCATGGACATTAGCAATGTGTAAAGTAAAGTAAAGTAACTGTTGATTTATGGATTGCGTGTTGAGCTGATTGATTGCACAGCGAGTGAATTTGATGAGGTACGAATTTATTTCGAATTTCTTACTCAATTTAGGCTCAAAACTTAATAGAAAAAGCGATGTTCCTCATAAATCAGTTCAATGAATGCGATTACGAACTGAGAATTAACTGTGTGCTGGTTGGTTTATTAATGGATGGCTAGAAACGGACTGATATCAAAGCAGAAACATTCATTTTTCGGTGAATTGTGACGCGGAACCGCAGGTTAACCCCAAATATTTTTCATTTTTCTAACGATGCGAACTGCGTTGCTCTGCTGGGCAAATAAATCATAGCCGTTTCGATTTTTATTGGCTTAGCAAAGTTAATGTTCTAGAACAGCAACCAGTGCATGCGCAATAGAGATTATTAATAAAAATTCCTGATCGGCGCGCCGCGGCGTGTTAAATTTTTACGTACATCACGTAGCGGAATGTAGGAAGCCGTGCTGCGCTCACCTGAACCTTAAAATGAAATTAATGCGCGCTTCCGCATCTACATTATCTATTTCTCTCCCATGCCCGCCTGGTGTTCAGCTGGCGGCTGCGTTTCAGTGATATTTGCACATGAAGAAATAAAGAAATATCGATTGCGATTATGGGAACATCTTTGATAATTGTGATAAATTAATACAAGTCGCATATAATGGCTCGTCGTTTATTCAGATTCGGATACGAGTAGCTTGAAAGCAGCTATAAAAATGAGGAATTACGTACAAGGTGCCTACTGATTTACTTACTAACTTAACCTGAACCAGAACTACAGTCTGGAATTGAACGTAAACGCAGTGTATGAATAACATACACATCTAATGCCATTATAAAATTCCGTTCCGTTTCTTGCTCACCACCAGGCAGCAGGCGGCAGGCAGTGGCCATCCAGGTCTTTTTACTTCTCAATAAATCTGCGCGAAGTTGACTGCTGTTACAGGTTACAGGCTGCAGCCTGCAAGTGCAATGCAGTGTATAGTGCGCTAGCGCTGCTTCATTTTACTCATCGCACAACTGCTGCGAGATCGTTCGCGCTTGTTAGAAAATTGAACATTGCTGCAGGAAAGAACGGAAAAAAGGTGAAACTCAAGCAGTGCGAGCGCAAGCGGCGGCGGCACTTCTTAGCGCGCTACGCTACGCTTGGCTGTGTGATTAATTAATGTTGCTCCTCATATTGATTGCTTGAATTATCTTCGATAATCATTGCGCAATTATACGTGACTTTTCAATTAAATGGTGCGTTTTTCAAGTGTTAACTCGAGCGCACTCACGTGCGCTTGGTGCTTTACCTTGCCGAACGCAATGAAGATATTTTGCATCCCACGCATCTGTAGCACGGTTAACAATACAGTAACACAGTGCTGTGAAGGACGCGACGGGATCGGTTATGCATATGAAGTGAAGTGAATGCATTTATCTTCATTTACATTCGTGCAGTAGTTTATCGATATGCGAAGAACCAAGAACGAAGCGTCATTCATGCAAAGAAGTATAGGATGTTTTGTTTCATTGCTGCTGGTTTATTTATAGTCCATGGGGTATTAGATTCGCTCGCACTCTTTTCTGCAATGCAGATGTCGAGCAGAGCAAAACGTCCAGCAAGAGACAATACCAATCATGGCGTGACGTTTATGGAAAAGAAAACGTTTTTCCACCGTAACGCGGCGCGGCGTATAAGGAAGCATTTAGCGTACCCATGACGATCACAGTTTTATGTATGCGCGCGACGCGAGCAAAACAACACATCGGCCATCGAATGTGCTAAATATGCCACATGCGCCGTGCTGTGCCGTTGGGGGATTTTCATAAATTACCAGGTTTTAAGACAGCTAATTGACGCGCTGGCATAAAAAATTATTCAGCCAACGATCGATTGATTGACTGGGCGCCATTAAATGTCGAACCAGTTTGAATAACTTGACATCATCGGCCAAGACGCTAATCTCTATGCCTAAACATTTTCAAGCGATTGATTGTTGATTGAATTTGTTTAAGTCCACCTACTGATAGGCTTAGTAACAATACATACTTACCCATATGTTGGTTTTGCATAAGTTGAAAGTTGGAGTGTTTTTTCGTTGAAAGCATTAATAGTTTAATGTCAAGTTAACCAAGTTGTAACTAATTATAATAAATTATGAAAACCATTTGGAGCATATGAGCGAAATACATACAAAGAAAGCATGTGAGATACAATTTCACAAATATGCAAATATCTCTTGACTCATGCAAGATAGAGATTTAGCTTCAACATCATTCGATTTTAAATGAAATTTTACATAAAATAAGTGGTTAAACCATCAACTTACCATAACTCAAAGCGGAATTATGAAAAACTGAGAATTTCCTAATTTTGGTAAAGATTTTATTCATGTGTTTAATGTCAAATATCTCGTGAACCGTGAAAGATAGGATTTT
>NBZA01010316.1:3262-19138 GCA_003054995.1 Aleochara bilineata | reverse complement strand
TGCATTATTATTATTATTATGAATGCTTCAAGGCCATTTTGATTTCAATGCATATTTTTCACCATTAAGAGCTCAACTTAATGCCAATCTCAATACGTATTTACTAAATAATATATCATTAATTAAAAAATAGCTCATTACATGAAGCAAATATTATTATAGATACATAAATATTTATATAGGAAATTTAATTAGCATTCAACTTTTGACTAACATTTTTTAATATTCACGCAAATAATAAACTCATCCCCAAAGGCATTTTCCACAAATTACCAACTAATTAAATGATTGCATGAAGGCCTTTGGGATTTTCATTTATTTTTCAATTCAATTTTACAGTTTGTTTCGATTTTCATAAAATTACATTCATAAGCCTTTACATTCATCATGAAATGATAATTAATTTGTAAATCTAGGAGTTAATTATGATTTATAATTAAATTTAAATTAAATCCGTTTACGTTTACGCTTGCGTTTTCGTTTACCTCTCACAATCATTGAATGATTGTTTACGCCATTACGTCAAAGGGGACACCAATTAATTTGTTAATTATATTATAATACATTAATGTATTGTTTTTGTCATAAACAGTTTTGTCAAATTATTAGTCACGCCGTTTAGCAATGATTAGCTGAGTTCTTATCGTGTTTCGGGCAAGACTTAAGTTGTTCAACGAGGGATGTGGTGGAAACACACACAATGCGGTGGCGGTGGCGGCAGTGGGCGACCGTCTCGAAATAAATTTACGACGAGCAAGCAACCTGTTGCTAACGGTCTGGCCATGGCCTGCTAAACCGAACACTGTCGTTCGGTCGGTGCTCGTTCATTTGGGAACCCGCAGAGACCCTTAATTACGCATCCGAAAGGAGACACAATGCCATTCCACAAGGCAAGCGATCGCAAGTAGCAAGCAATTTATTACACGCTCAAAGGAGAGAAGCCACAGACCAGACGGTACTGACAGTCTAGCCCCAGACAGGACAGGGCAGGCCAGGACAGACTTGTCCTTAGACTCAAAGCGAATGAAACAAGTGCTTAAACTCAGGTTCAGACGTAGCATAAGTGTTCAAAGCGTTTTTATTTCTCAACCAATCTAAACGCTACTGAAATTGCTGCTTGTCTGCCTGCCTTGCTTGCCTGGCTTAGTTCATGAATTTGTGTCTGAATCTGAAATAAAATGTAAATCCTACAGGAATCTAAAGACCGAACGCACAAACGAGTACACCGCTTATCTGCCTGGATGATTTATTTTGGTAGATATCTCATGCTTACGGAATTTTAATATAAAAATTTATAAATAAACCGAATCATATAAACGTATTCTGAGCGTTTACTTAGATTTTTCAATTAGATAAGTGAACTTTTCAAGGCTGGAACATTACATTTCGTTACGAGCGGATTAATCATTGTCTATGCTGGAAGAAGATTAAGAAAATTTATCATTGATGATTTATCGCAAGTCATCTTACAAATCATGTGCCTTTATGTCTTTTAAATGAATGAGATGCGATGAGATGCGATGCACAATACAGTATCTAACGCTTACAATATCAATACAAGTTTTAAAATATTCAAGTAGTTTTTCAACGGGTTAACAACCACCGAAATAAGTTTTCAAAGCACTAAATAAAAAACTTTCAGAACAGGAATAAGCACAGGCATGGGGATAAATAAATGACTGAAATAAATCATTCATATGTGAGAAGAATGAGTATTATTTAGGCAACCCAACAAGCGTACTTTTCAAGCAACCACTTTACTCATCTTTATTTTTATTTTATTTTATTTTTCATTGTGCTTTTGCTTGCACTTATGCTTGTGCTTGACCTTTATTCATGACTGTTCATGAAATTTCAGCAACTCGCTGCGCTGCTTGCTTGTGAATAAATTATTCAGAGAATCATTTCAGTAATAATTACTCATTAGCCGCTTTTTATTGCTCGTAAAACTTGTCTGAATATTTTCGACATCACTCACGTTTAATTAAAATTATTTCAAGCGTAAGCGAGTATAGAAGTAAAAATAGTCCTTGCATTCATCCATTCATTGGTTCGTTCAGTTGAAGTATAAATTTATTTACCGCATTTTTCGTTAATTAATCAGCGAATCCTCCGCAAATACAATACAAAGAAGTAAAAGCGTGTGTGGAGCGGAGCTGAAGCTCCAAGTTGGTTAATCAACCGAAAGGTACACTCGTCTGTTCGGTTTTTCATCGATGAAGCTCAAAGAAGTCTCACGTTTACTTTGCTTTGCTTTGCTTTGGTGTAGTCTAGTCTGCTTCAGAGGCATATCGAGAAGTAAAGAACCACACCAAAGAGTAATCTTCATCGCGAGACGCCTACACCCACACTCCCTGCGTGTTCGTGTTCATGCTCATGTCCGATTCTTCATTAGTACTTCCAAGTATTTCCTCATTAATTTTACACTTCCATTATAAGCAGATATATAACACAATATAATAATCCAAGCATCTATCTAATTCGTTACGAATTGCATCACGTTTTAGGTACATTACATGTATTCTTATGTAGAATGTAGGATGGTTTTTAATAGTACCTACATATTATAAAATTGCCAGAAACAATGTAGATCTTTAAACGTCGAGTACTTAAATGTGGTTTTATGAGAGTGGATTTTTTGGGCGTTTTTCCTGCTGGAACACTTTGTAAGCGCATAAAACGGACATGTGCCCACATTCGAGAAGCACCAACAGGCCTGCCTCAAAGCTTTACATGACTTTGCTTCGCCTGGCTATAGGTTTCGTTGCAAGAAGAGAAGAGTTTTAAATTTAAGTAAAGGCTGGCTGGCTGTAGCTTTAGCTGTCCAAGCCTCTGTATCAGGCGCATGCCGCGCCGACCACATACAGTTTCCCGTCATATATTATTACAACACAACACGCGCTGTTCAGTTATTTAACAAGATTGTCAAATCATCTGCCAAATCGTATTATTGGTTGATGATATATGTGCACTTCTGAATGGTTTCAAATACCTCTTACATGTTTAGATATTTACACAATCACAAGTACAGTTACCTGGTTAGTACTTAACTCTTGAAAAACTAATGGAAGTAATAACATAGTTATTTTATTGATTTGATCAAAAGACAAGGCAGATTTGATTAAAAATAATAAATTTGATATTTAATACTGTTAAGGTTGGATAGTTGATTAATTATATATAATTGTAAGCGTTCAAGTAAAGTAAAGTGTTCAAGATAAATGCAATTATCACTTCCAGATAGGCGGAAGTCTTTGATTCAGTGCGAGAGTTAATTAATTCTATTAGAAGTGCGATCAATTACATATAAATCCCTTCCTCGCGGGTGCTCTTCGCGTCACGTAATTGAAGCGAACAGACTTCGCGCTATCATATTTCTTCTTTTATCACTCACGAGCGACCCAGAGTGGCATGCGGCGGCTCGGCGATGATGGAATTGAAAAGAAACTATTGATAGATGTCGATGATCTATCATTGCAATAGCGTCGGCATTGGCTTCGACGCGGATTGCATCGGGTATAAACAACAACGCGGAATTGAATGGGACGTTGTTCGTCTGATTGCTGTTAATTTTGATTTATTGCGGGTTATTAATGAATGGTCAGTGCAAGCGCAATCACAAGCCTAAGAACGCAACTGACTCAACTTGTTTTTCATTCTCTTATGTGTAATATAATGCAATACAATACCATACAATCTCAGAGAGAGTTCTTCTTTTTCTTGTTTATTGTTTGGGTATTTAGAGGTTAGCATAGGTGATGATTATAATTAACTCTTGACATTAATACGTTTAAATATATTGTCAGTGATGTAATGAATTTTGTCCAAGAATTTAATAAAAAAGTAGGAAGGAAAAGCAATTTTTAAAAATTTTCAAGCAATGAAATGCACTTTAAATAAAAAATGTAAACACATATTGTGGCGGTTTTAATTTTCTAGGATAAACCGCACATAACGCGGATTTGTAGTCGCACGGTTGCACAAACTGGAAAAAATTAAGCACAAGAAGCGACGGCTCGTGGAAATGAAAATGAAAATAAAAGGATGATGATTTAAAGCACGTCCACGTTCTAAAAAAACTCGTAACGTACATATATATATGTCCGTACCGTACCTACGAATCCACCCACATGCAAATTTTAGCTTTCTGCGAAGTTTACTTCATGTTTTTATCGCAGAACGAAGCAACGAGGCGTAATTATTTAATATTTGAAAATCTTATTTTATTTAATGTATATTAAGTTGCATAATCAAGTCTTTAATCAAATACTAACTATGTAGTTTATCATGATGTGCAGTTTATTAAACTTCAACTCTTTGATGATTTTATAAAGTTTAGTGTCGGCCAGACAGCTGCGAAAATGTTTACTTGAAAGGATTTATTGCATTAGAGAATATTCTCTCTAATGATGGCATGGCGTACGGGCGCTGTGTGTGAGAATGAGGTCGGCGATTTCTATGCGTAAACAAATTGAAATTGAAAATTTGAATTTGAATTCGCCGCCCAGCCACCCGAGAGAAATTAAAGAGTAAAGAATCGCATCGAATGGCGAATGTAAATTAGGTACTTTCAAATTATGTACGTACATACAATGTTATTTATTGTGCACTTCAATGCATACGAGCAAACACTCAACGCAATTCACATCCAGAGCCAGAGCAAATCGGTAATAGTTGAACACCAACTTGCACTGTAATTAAAGTAATGAGCAAAGCCAAGCAAAGCGCTGACCGGCCGGGAGTGAGGTGAAAGTGTGGCCGACGATTTGCCCAATGTGTAATTGAATTTACCCTTCAGCATGTACAACAAACTAAACTAGTCGTTGGCCTGGTCCTGGTCTATAATTAATTGTATTATTCACGAGTTACGATAGGCTATGTTAGGTTAGGCTAGGTGTTATGTTGGTTGCCTTCATTCTCATTGTCATACTGATTTTATTGCTTTGTTTTCTGTTGAATGTGCACTAATCTCAATCGCATGATCTTAATGAGGTAATCAATTGAATTTGCACTAGGTCACCGCTAGACTAAGTCATAAATTGTGGAATTTATTAGATCAGTTATGGTGACATGGCTCTGGCTATGTTTGCATGTTTAATGCATGAGAAAAATCACGTCTTGTATGATAATTTCACTCACAATCCGATGCCTATCGGTGATGTGTTTTGTTAGTCAATGTCATCGCTTGTTTAGTAATTTGTTGCATGATTGGCATCTCCTCTCCGTGGGGAATTTTCCCAAACCACCCACCAGAAACACTTGTGCTGTTCAGGTATTAATGCAAATGCTAAGACAATGTTAACATTTGCAGGCAATAACATATAAGATTTATTATTAGCAGCAATAACAATGCGCAACAGTAATGCAAACGCATTGACTGGCTGACTGAAACTTGAATTAAGTCGACTTGAGCGCTGAGCTGAGACGAAGAAATGGGGGTTTGTTGTCAAATCGATATGCAATTGCAAAGTTGGATAATTAATCGCGATTGTTAATGTCACTCACGCTACTAAATGACAGACAATATGTCTTGCCTGTGCAACAATTGCAAAGTTCACGCAACCAGTTCAAGATTAATTTGTTGCTAAAGTATAAATTATTTTGCAATTTGCATACCATACTTGAATAAATATTTCATTTAATTTTAAATTATTCATATATTTTGCATGTAATATCATAAAGTTATCATTTATTTTCATTTCTATTCAGTTGAAATTTTAACATTTGTTTCATTCGAGATTAAAATTCAACTACAAGTTGTAGAGTTGTGTAAACGCGGCAGACAGAGTCTCGGAAGACAGACTCGGAAGGCCTGACTGGAGTCAATGCAAGGCTGGAATAAATAATGTCCTAATCCTGGGTAATCCCGAAGGATTACGAAGGCAGGCCCTCTAGGAGAGGGTTGTGAAAGCTAAACGCAGGTTCCGGCCATTGCCTGCGCGCAATAAACTTACAAATTAAAATGTGCATTTCTAGGATTTTCATTCTTGGCCAGAAAAATTCATAATTTAAAAAATTTATAGATTATTTTTAATAATCCGTTGTTTTTCCGTCATTTAAATACGCATACGTGATGAACGATTAGGGTATCAGTGAGCTGCATGAGAAAAATTAAATTTAGCCCATTGGCTCAATTAAAACGCAGCCCACACGCGTACATATGTCCGCCACGAAATTTCAATCGTGATCACGATTCATGTGGTCTATTTGAATCGCGCCCCAATTACGTGCTCGTGATACCCAATTTTCACTGTTTTCTGCTGTGCAATATGAATTTCAAATCCCAAATGGGAGAAAGACATTAAGTGCTCTGAGTGATTTTTCATAATAATGTGAATATTAATTGAGAAGAAATATGTGCTTGCAAATTCGCTAGCTGTTGCGAAACTAACTCGATTCCAATAAGAAAATACACGTGGAAAAATAGAGCGGCAACAACGCCATAGCTGGGGGGCAATTATGCAGATGCAAACGCAATATTGACGCGGAAATGAATTCTGGTCCTGGTGGCGCAATGCAGCAGCATAGCATCGCATTAGTACTATACCAGCAGCATCAGATCGAATTAGTTTTAGGTAAACGCATATGCGGCAATAAACCACGCATCGAACGTGAACGTTCGCGTAAAACGAACGATTAAAAGCGCCATCCAATTAAATGGGCTTCGAGTGCAACAAAATTGCGCTTGGCTTTAGGTTCATCTTGCGCAGGCGCGTTCAAAATTAAAATCTTGATTGCAAATTTTGCAATAAACCTACATATTCATTGCGACAAACAATCAAACATCACTTGTCTACACCTCACTGCACTGCACTTCACTTCAATCCAATGTTGCAAGTCGCATGCAGGTAGAATTATTAATGAGTTATTTGCTTTTCTTTACTTTGAGTTTCTTTAAGTTTGTTTGCTGCAAATGAGTTGTAGATAAGGAGTGTACGTTCCTTCTGTAGCAGCACTCAAGGCGAAGCTCTTCAGTAATTATTTATTACTATTTCTTCTTGCTAATTATAATTATCAATCAATAAGAGCATTAAAAAATGCGCATTGAAAGCACGCACAGAAAAACTAGTCGCATGAATTTTCCCTTCTCTGTGCGCAATCTTCATCAATTAATTACGGCGATCGAATTTTTTACTCGTATCTATGCAAGCAGACAACCAGCTATGAATGTAAATTCAAATTTAAATTACAAATTGTTATTTATAGCGAAACTTAATTAAACTTTATAAGAGATAAACTTAAAGTTTTTCTAGTCGTAAAGCCAACCCAGCCAGCCGCAGGTATTGGGTCGCAGAAGCAATCTTCTTGAAACAATCGGGAAACTTTGGCCTTGGCCAAGCAGCCAAGTGCTGAATCGCATGAAAGAAATTTATTGAAGTCAATTTTCCTCTTAATTCATCCAATATTGAATCTCTATGCAGCCAGCCGTGCAGTCTTCTGCTTGCATAGTCGTATGTAAACCAATATAAATTGAATGTGCAATATTATTCTTTCCTTTCTCTGCCTTTCCTTCCTTCGGTCTTGTCTTGTCTTCCTGCCGGAATAGAATAGTATAGAAAAGTAATACAGGCAGGCACTTCTTACGCATTGTGCGTGCCACGTACGCTGCTTATATTTATAACATCTCATAGATAAAGCCCATAAAAGTGGCCATCGAATAGAATATTATAATTTCCCATTTTCCTTTCTCCAGCTCGCAATACATTGTGCTTCGTTCACGCCAAACGACAGTTTTTCCTCGTCGTCGCCTATTTGGCGCGCTTAAGCGATAATAACACGTCCAGATTTTTCCCAACGCGAGCGCCCCAGGAAACTCTTCGTCTCTTCTTCTCTCACTGCTTCTTTCGCTGATCCTATTCAATATCGACGCGCAGACTAGACGTGCTGAAATATCGAAAATGCTTTTACTTCTATACTTGGCGACTCAACTCGTTAAGTTTGGAACACGTACACGCGCGCGCGTACATATTTCCTTTATTATATCATATTTATGCTTGATATTTTAATATGTCACTAGCGTCTCGTATTTTTAATTTTAATTGTTTGTCTTGTTTAAAAGTCGTTAAAATTTAGTAGGAGTCGTTGATATTTATACACGTGCTGTCTGCTTTCTGTAAAAAATCCACTCACGAATATTTTTAGACCACTCGTTAATCCTTAGCGTCGCGTCGCTTCCAGAGTGCGAAATAAATTAGTCATCGCAATAAGTCACTTAAATTCGGACAAGGAAGTACCGCACCAGGACCAGCATGAGTATCAGAACCAGTGGTTAACCTAAATTTTCATTAAAAAGCCATAAAGAATAACGAGGCGACTCATCGGGTAGCGGCTTACGTTCGCACATCGGCATCGACAAGTAGCACGCGCACTCGTAAAACATAGTAATGGCCTACCTATGTACATACCTAGCTAGCTGGAGTAAACAAATATTTTTTTAAGTTTTCTTGCATATAAACCTTGTAAATCTTCTTAGACAGTTGCGATGCTTGGAGAAATTGTTTATGCAACTAACATTGCGTCTCTGTCATCACTTGCGCCTGCACTTGCACTCGAGACATTAATTAGTATGGTAGTTTTCTGGTTGAAAAACTAGCACAGTGTTAATGAGTGCCATTTACTAATAAGGATAATAACGAGGATATGCATAAGCCACTGACCTAAGCACATATTAATATTTAGCATGTTTTCGTTTTCTTATCAGTCTGGAAAGTTTCACATGAGAAACTGAAGAGAGTTTAAAATTAACTTTGCAAGCGCAGCAAGTCGAGAAGTGCATACAGAAGAATAGACTAAACCCTAGCTATAGTAGCTAGATATATAGCTAGCATGTATGCATTTATTACACAAGTGCATCATGAATTTGCATATCGCATTCAAATCGTAGGAACACATTCGTAGTCCAAACACGACTCATACGAAACTCTATTCGAATTCTATCTGCGCGTATCAATCAATTAAACGACGAAGTACATGATTCATCCGGGAGGTACAAACTAAACTAAACTTGATTCAACTCTCGTCGTCTATTTATTAACGGTAATGATTTTCTCAATTCCAATTCTACTTCCACTTGGATATATATACCAAGAAGGCTCGTAAACAAGAGAATAAGTTGTCATAATATGGTTTATTGCATTTATCAGTATGCAATAATTTTTTATGGGCGCTCTACTATAAGTTATAGAACTAAAGTACTAATAAATAATAATTTCGAATATTAGATGAGATGAGTGAAGCGAGCGTAAGAAAATAGAATTACGCTGTAAGTTAGCATGTTCTTTGTCTTGTTTGAATTTCAAGACGGGATTATAGTTTCGTACAAGCACAAGACAAGATCCTTTTGAATTCGCAGCTGGCAAGCTGTAATTAGATATTTTCAAATAATCGCTTGCATGTCTATGAATGTCTTGCCGAAGCTAGGAACGTTGTCAATGAAACGTACTTTATACTCTCCCTTAATTAGCATGTACATAGGTGTGTATTCATTAATTTAATATGTAATCATTTACAACGTCGATGTAGGTAAATTATCTACAAGTTGTTTATCAGTTTTTTTCGATTAGAGTCTTCTATCATGAGAAAAATTTGCATTTGTTAGTTAGTTGTAAGAAGTCAAAGTAAATATCACGGTGTAACGAACAAGAAGTAATTTGTATCAGTATTTACCCTAAAAGTGCGAGAGCTCTCAGTATATTTGCATGAAATTACAGAAACGTAAACAATAAACAAGAAACTTGAGACACTCTGCTCTGCGATGCGATGCATTCGCTGTAGGGCAGAAGAGACGTGTAAACAACATTTTTACACGCCTGAGTTGAAACTAAAATAGGAAGACATACATATGCATATTTATATGAATATTTGATAGTTCGTTATCAAGTATGTAATTAATAAATTTCATTAAGTTTATCGTCGTTGGCTAATTATAACTTACAACTGATAAGTTTTGTTTAATTTCTGATAAGATTTACGATTTTTGCTTATTTTCCTGGGAAGACGAAGTCGTGTGATTCCATCCATGTAATTATTGATATATTTTCGCAATATGGCAGTCGTTCATTCATTCATTCATTAATTCATTAACAGATAATAGCATGTTGGCAAATTCGGGTCAAATTACTCAATAATCAGAGATAACTCAATAATTCCAGAAATTCATATTCCCTCATAACTGAGCTGATAACTGCTTACATTACAATTGCATTAAGCGATGGACCAAAAACATATGCAAATGTATGATTTAGTTGGTTAATTGCTACTAGCTCTTTGTCTAGTGCAATTGAGTTATTCATTAGGCGCGACTACAAGTTGATATATAAGGCTATAAAAATAATTAAACTGCACGCGAATGGCTTCCTAATTACAATTGCATAGTGCATCCGCACTTAGTTAATTTAGTCGCTCGCGACGAAAAAAAGTGCAATTGCGCTGGAGTTAATCGCAGTTTTTAATCGTTTGTTCGCTTCTTTTTTAAGTTTTTCAAGTGCTAGTTTCCCTTCCCGGTGGTTTGGTTCGTGGTTGGTTTTCACTTACGAGTCAGGCCTTCGGCTTCAACCCAGCTTCAGTTCAGTCCAGTGTAAAAGCAATTACTTCAACTCAGCTTCAACTTGAAGTCTTTTCTGGTCTAGCCTCGCCGTGATGTTTTAGTGTTGGGCGAATTCAATGAATGCATTTGCCATTCTCATCTCATCTTATCTCATCTCGTTCTGTAACGTTGCACTTGCGCTCCTGTGCTCTGCTATGGCTTGGTCTCTTTGGGCCTCTTCACGCCACGACCGAGCTAAATGATTTAGTGTCCTGTGCCCTCCCCCAGGGTAGGAAAAATACTAATTGCATAAGGAATTAAAAGTCTTCATTTATTTAAGCCCGCAATTGCCATGCTCTGCCTGTCCTGACAGGCGAAGATAAATTTCGTTTGCATGTTAAGTGAACGTGAACCTAAACGTCTTGTATCTTGTGTCTTGTATCTTGTGAATTAGTCAAGAATATGTTATTAATATTATCGGGCGATTATCATGAATGCCCGTGGGTATTGACTATGAGTATGGAAAATTATCTTTATCTGGCTAATCGATTGGAAAAATTAGCGAATTGCATGCGTGCCCACGTTCATGTTATGTTCAATGTCTTAAGACAGACAAACGTATGAAGACACGGAGTGAATACCAGCTTGCATTTAATTATTATTACGGCTGATTGCATAATTTATGTTGCACATGTTGCGTCGTAAAATTTTACATATTTTTAAGCGGAAAATTAATTACCTATTTCCGTTTTGAAAAGGACAAGCATATGCGAAATTGAAATTGGAATTTCTTGTTGTTTGTTTTGGAATTTTAAACGACAAACATTTGCCGACGACACATTTTCTTCAGATAGGAAGAGAAGAGGTAGGTAGGACTTCCACGATATTAAATTACATTACATTACACTAACCATAAGATTATATTGAACATACGACGACAAATTCAATTTTCGCTGACCAGTCGTCCAGGTTGCACCCTCAGCAGACAATATACGAAGTGTTTATACGAAACTTCGTTTAGTTTTTAATAGAAATTGCGTTCGTTCGTTCAGGTTGCGGGAAATGCAGGTCATTCGCTTCATTAGTTTAGGGAACACAAATTACAATGACAATACAGTGGTAGGACACGGACGGTGACAACTGGCAGCGGGTTAAAGTTTCTCGACCATTTCCGCTGCGCTGTATTCGCTCCGAATTCTACCTAATCCAATCGCATCCTCAACTACAGAGGCGGATGGGTTGTTGTTGTTGTCCACTCGTTCGTATACCATTTGACACTATCAGATGCTCTTTTAATTAAGGAAGCCCTAAGCGAGCCACGCATTACGTCTGTCCGCTGCAAATCCACCCACTACTCCTATTACTGTTGCTCCTGCTCGCAAATTATTTAAGGTTACCCAAAACAACGCAGTGGAGTGAGCGCTTGCTTAGCTAGGACACTCGTACGAGCCTGAAATGCAAATTGTTTATAAAGTTTACCTGATCTCGCCCGTCCGCTTGCGTTTGCGGGCGCTATGCAAAACAATATCAGATAACAGCGTGGAATAAATAATCGTCGGAATGCTGACACTGCTCTCCCGGAATGGAATTTAAAAATCCCTAGACGATGTTAAACCAGCCAAGTTTTGTTTTTGTTTGTAAAAAGTTTAAAAAGACTATAAAGTTGAAACCTGCTATAATTTATGGATCGATAACGCGTGATAATATAAAATATTGCAAAGAAAAATTAGCATAGATTTCAAATTTTAAGGCAAATTTAAATTTAAAGAGCACGGTATTATGCAAATTTTCCAGTTGACTTCAAATGTATAGAGGGATTGACCAGTTGACGAGTTGTCGGTGAAGTTGAAAAACAAAGAAAACCGTTTAAAAAGGCATAAAGTGCGTTATTAATTTTAGCACCGGCCGTGTAATTGCGCTCCGAGGAGAGCGTGAGCGTTGCAAGCACCACATATTAATATGTTCTTCGCGCCTCATTAATCCTTATCGACTGCTAATGATACTTTCGACCGTTCGCCGTGCGGAGATTTAAAATTCAAAATTCACTTATGGCACTTACGCTCATTTGTGCTTAATTAATCACTAATATCTCCGACAGAAATTCATAAATTCAAGCGAATTCAATTTTATGATTTAATCACGAATGATAATTAAGTATGTATGGAGATTTTTCAGCATAAATATGACTGCCAGTCATTTGCATTTCATTACACTGCACTGTGTTGCATTCACAGGCAGCGACGACAGACAGTTAATAAGTAAGTGTCAGCCTCCGCCACTTTGTTGCAAATTGCACGTGAAATTTAATTAAGTTTTTCGCACTTTGCTTATATCGCGTCGCTTGGTGTATTTGCTTTCTTTAAGTTCTTCTTGCTGATGGTTGTTTTGCCCCAGAGCGTCTCATAAACTTTTCGGAATTTAATAAGAAGGTTGCCAGTGTGGTAGAAACGTTGCCTACATATGTATTTATGTATAATATGTAGGTATATGTGGCAGGAGGCAATTAAGTTGCAATGATTATTACGAGGGTGGTTGGCAGATTGTGTGCAGTTTTAGCACCGGAAGTGGCACGTCTGCGCCTCATAAACAAGTGCGAACACCACCTGCACGCGATGCCGCCCCCGCGTGCCAAAAGTTGTAAAGAAACCGCAAGCATGGACCCTCGTAATTTACTTCTTCTACGCTGCTCTGCGTATTTTGTCGAGTATGAGTACTAGTACGCTAATAAGAAAACACCAACGACACCTAAGATGTAGGTACATACACAGTTTTAGTAACTAACTAGCTAGCTATACACATATTGTTTTATTTTAGATTTAAGTTAGGTTAGCAAAGTTTTAGCAAAGGTTTACGTTGTACTTGAAGTTTAAGTTTTCTACTGGTTTGTGCTTGAAACTTGAAAGTTTCCAGCAAGTGCAAGCGCAAGTACAGACATTAATTAATAAACCGCCTATCATCATTCTTTGCCCACCGCCGCGACGCTTAGTAAAGTAATTAATAGAGACGAGTCATTAGTGAACGCGCACAAGGCGCCAATGAGACATCCCGCTCTTGTTAATCCATTTATTATTTTGAAATGAAATTAAATTAAGCGTTAAGTGCACCTTAAAACAGTTACCTTTTTTCTTTTGAAGTGAAATCACAATTTTAAGATCAAGATTAAGATTAAGATCACACTTTAGATAAAAGTGAGTTTTTTCAATTATCCGTAGCAAGAAAGGCGTTGTTCTGTGAAAACGCAGTAAAACATCAACAAACAGTAATTACAGGCCAAGCAGGCATTCCTGAAATGAACTTTCCTCACTTCTTCTTCTTCACATTCAAGTCTGGTATTTATGGGAGGACGGACGGCGCATAATTAGATACAGGATACAAGATGATGCGTTTCAATTGTAAATTCTTTTGACTGACTCGTCAATAAATAAATCGAGAAACAATGCGTATTTGTCTTGATCTCGGATGACTGGCTGACTGACTAGGATGGCCATTCAAGCAAGCACCACACCAGCAGCACTTGTATTGTGTGTACACGTGCACCTCGAGTACGTATAACTATCATCTCACTGGTGTTCGGCCGTTTTGTTCTCTGACATGAGGATCAAATGGCTCCAGAGTCATCGCCAAAGCCAGAGTTCCAGAGTTTATTACATGCATGATGAACGAGCAGACGTAAAAAACGACCGACAGCATAAGTTAAGTGGTTTACATGCGTTTGCATTACATAACTCCTTTCCATCCTTGTTTTTTATATTATTTTTTCTCCAGCCAGAGCATTGCAAGGCAATGTATTTGCGTGCGTTCCTTGCAAATGCAGTAATAATTGTTTGCTTTACCTCTCTTGGACTGGTCCAGCAAGAGAACCGCAGAGACGGGAAGAGTATAGTTGGTCATACATTGTATGCTCTTTGGTTCTTTGTATCGGGAAATGTATGTAAAGTCGCGACTTTTTCAATGTAGACATCGCGATAGAATCGTGCGCGTTGAATAATTTATGCTTGAGGCTGTCTTTGACTATGCTGTGTCTGGTATATTGTATCAATGCATCAATGTGTTGGGCTTGGTTCTGGTGCGTTTCGCACACTTTACGCAGTTTTATTGCACGCTCACTTGAATGAATAACTTAATCGTGGACCGCGAACCGCGAGCGCACAGCGTGCGTGCAGTGCAGCGTTGGGCCGGGCACAGAACCGAACAGAACATAACAGTAAAGCACTTGGACTTGAACTCCTCGCATTCGGCGTTGGGTTTTTTGCCATGCTGTAATATGCGTTTCGCAATTAAACTGTCATGTAAATGGTGCCACATTCTAGCTGGGCAATAAAATGCCTTGAGTGCGACTAATGCAGCAATTGAGATATTAATTCTTCGCTCACTGAAGAAGAAAACTGCAGAATCAGAGATTGCTGAATGTAGCGATTGAGATGTTAAATCAGGCTTGAAATGATTATGCCTCATTATCTCCCTGGCTGCGCACTTGGGGGTGCGTCGTGTCGCTCCTAATTACACGCCGAGTGATTCACTTATCTAACGCGCAAGCGCATGACGTTTACGTTTACGTTGAATTGCAATGCATTGCCATGCAATGCACTCAAACAAATTGAGTGCTACGCCAATTGCAGTCGCTTGGCAGGCAGGCGCTTAAATCTAATCCGTTGAATTCGATTTCGATTTGCATTCGTAATTGATGCACAAAGGGCACGCGCACATTCATATTTATTACGCACACAGTCAGGCGAATTAATTAACATTGAGTGCCCTGCCCCTGTATTTATTGCAATCAAACAAACAGTTTGCAGTTGGCGGTTGGGATACAAGTTGAAAAGCTTTTACAACAGTGTGTGACAGCCCAACATCATTCAAAAATTAAATTTTGAACAACTTTACTTTTATTTGAAATTGAATAATTAAATACGTAATTAATTAATTAATTAATTAGCAATTTACTTACTGAACTTTCATCGTTGTGCAGATCAAACTTTACTACGACGAGTTCGAGAAAGAAGACTGAGAAGAGAGGAATCTCTTACGACATTGCCCAGGTTTGGAAACGTCCCGGGAAATTCAAAAGCGTGTTGTGTTGTTCTTCAATTCACCGGTGCCGGTTGAGATGCCGGCAAAACAAACAGCACAGGTACAGGCACACGCGCGCAGCACAGGTATGACACTCACTCGGGGGCGGCGTTGCGTGGCGTAGCTGGATAGGTAGGGTAGTGCAGTCCGGGGGCGGCCGACGTGCGTGAAGCTGCAGCTCCACGTGATGCCGATGCGGTTATGCCGGGTACGCGTGCACGTGTTTTCCGTTGCGGGTGGATAAGATTCACGAGCCGTCTGCAAGATGAGCGCGCGCGACG
>NBZA01010279.1:0-28170 GCA_003054995.1 Aleochara bilineata | reverse complement strand
CTTCCCTCTGGATTTTCCAGCAAAGCTGAGGTAACCAGCTAAAAGAAAAAATGTATGTCATTAGAAAATATTATGCAAATATCTCCTGACTCATGCAAATTTCCATTTTTTTAAGTAAAATTATGATTTTAAGAAAATGTCTAATATCTCTTCAACCGTAAAAGATAGAATGTTCACTTAAAGCGCATTGCATTCCGCAATGAATTCTACACAAAATAAGTGGTTGAACCATCAACTTATCCTAATTATAAGCAGAGTTATTCAAGTTTAAAAATTGTGGACTACTGTAGTGATAGTTGTAGATACTTACTAGCTGTCACTGAGGATGCTTTTCTTGGTAAAAGCAACTGCTGTGTAATGCCGAGCGTCCCGATGCAAATGTTCCCTTTGATAAACAATCCACATGTCAAGATATGAGTCTTCGTATCAAGACTGAACACTACAAATCAAAATATTAATATGAAATCAACTACTAATAGGTATACCAACATAACTCCCAAGGAAATAGTAGAGTTGCTATGTTGTCTGCCTTGGTAGCACCACAGAATACTCCACATAAAGCCCTCGAGACCCATTTCAATCCTCAATGTGAATTGGCAATGACCAGGTAGGAAGCGTTGACTGACTTTCCCCTGAACTGAATCAGCATCAAAGCATCAAACTCCTTTATTGATCTACGTCGTACCTGCAAAAGAATACACTTTAGTACAAATGAGGACAACTAATGACTATTAATTACAATATCTACTTACATTTAGCATTAAAAACACAAACCATTCCAACCTTAAAAGAATAATAAGTCCTGCACAGGTTAAAAACAACTGAACAGCTAAATAACAACTAACAGCGCCGCCACTGACTTATATCCGAACTAAAACTTATTTTGAAACTATTCGCGCCTCATAAAATAGTAATGAAATGCTGCAAAATGTCAGATAAGAAAAACAATTAGACAATACCTTGAATGACTAATGATACTTTATTATGAATTGAAGTTGATAAGCATAAAGGTAAAGAGATGGCGGATCATGGAGACTCACATGGTGAGCTCCATGATGGCGTTCACTATGTCGTTCTGGTTGCTCTTGAGCGCCTTGACGGCCTTGGAGCGGCTCACGTTCGCCTGCGTCATGACGAGCTCCACGTCCTTCTCCTCGATGCCGGTGTCGTCCACCTCTTCGTCCTCAGACTCTTCGGCGATGGGCGCCACTGACGTGGTGGCCGTGCCTGCGGCGCCGTCTCCGGCCGGGTTGATCTCCTTGAACTTCTCGGCGGCGGCGACCTGCGCCTGCTGCGACAAGTCCTCGATCTTCGCCTCCCCGAACACAATGTACGTGTCGCTCACTGGGTTCTTGTACACGTCCGGCTTGTTGATCACGAACAGAATGTTCTTTGACTTTCGAATCGTCACTCTGTTCACTCCTTGGACCTAAAACACACAAACCACCATCTTTACACAACATCCAATCACTAAGCATCCCTACAACACTCCATTTTTACATCTCCTCAGACTGCCAAGAGTATATATCAACAGATATTCTTCTGCTTGTTATTAAATTAGCGAAACCAACTCTTTATCATCATATAAACCGAATTTCCTGCCTTTTACACAAAGCAAACCCACTTACCGGTTTCAACCCAAGCTTGGACATGATTTTCCTGGCCTTCTTCTCGCCCCGGGACTGCTTCGCCTTGGACACGAGGTCCGGGATACCCGCCGCCGCCGCTCCTGGGAACGCGCCCCCTGCAGCTGCTGCCGCCGCAGCAGTGGCCGCTGGATCCTCCAGGTCTGGGATCTCATCATCCGACTCGCTATCCGTGGACGACTCCTCCGTCGCCTGCTCAGGCTTGCTCTTCTCCTGCGCCGGCTTCTTTTCAACCTCGGTTTGTTCCGGCATTTTTACGCTTACTCAAACCCTAAAAAGGCAAAATAACCATCACTATTTATCCCCTCATGCCTATTAACATTGAATATCACTTGAACACCGATGGATGGTTAATAATTTCAAAGAAATCTAAAAATATTACCTTAAGATGACTGGATACACGCGAAACGGCTCAAGGCAAAATGCATCTTAAGGTTATGTATGTTAAGGTTTATGTTTACTATTTTAGCTGTGAAGATGGCGCACTGTCTGTGAAACTGTGAAACGTCAAACAAACGTCAACTTAACCTCCACGAAAGCAAAACTACCTGTTTTTAGTTGATTTTCCTTGGATTTCAATCAAAAATGGAAGGGTTGTTACTGGTGAGCAATAAATACACCCAATTAGCAGCTAATAATGCCCTTTGGGGGGGTTGTAGGAGCCCACGTTGTACACAATCAAGGGTATTGCGATCCTGGACAACGACGGGAACCGCATCCTGGCGAAGTACTACGACAAGAGCGTGTTCCCCACGCCGAAGGAGCAGAAGGCCTTCGAGAAGAACCTGTTCGCGAAGACGCACCGCGCCAACGCCGAGATCATCATGCTGGACGGGCTGACGTGCATCTACAAGAGCAACGTGGACCTCTTCTTCTACGTGATGGGCAGCGCGCACGAGAACGAGCTGATACTCATGAGCGTGCTCAACTGCCTCTACGACAGCGTGAGCCTCATCCTCCGGAAGAACGTGGAAAAGCGGGCGGTGCTGGAGTCCCTGGACATCGTCCTCCTGGCCATGGACGAGATCGTCGACGGGGGCATCATCATCGACGCGGACGCCAGCTCCGTGGTGTCCCGCGTGGCCCTCCGCACCGACGACATCCCCCTCGGGGAGCAAACCGTCGCGCAGGTAACCAATGCCCTCCATTCCATGTTCTGGTGAGCTCATCTCAACTCAACTTTCAGGTGCTTCACAGTGCCAAAGAGCAGTTGAAATGGTCACTTTTAAAGTAATTTATGTACATAACCTTACTTAGTTATTAATTATAAGGGGATTATATCATTGAGCGCCTTGTCGATTATTATCTGGTGCACGCTGTCGAAGATCTTCCTGATGTTTTCCGTGCTGGTGGCGATGGTAAAATGGACGTACGCTTCCTGCTTGTCTTCCCTTTTTTCCTTCAGGATGCGCTGGATCTCCTCCCGCAGGAAGAGCTTCCCGTTCTCGACGTCATCCACACTCCTCCGGAAGTTCCGGAACCCCGGGAAGACGCTTGCAAACTGCCCAATCCCACGTTCCGCTATCTTCCGCCGGAAGACGTCCTCCTTGTTCAGGAAGACGATCACATTGGCGATGGTGAGGTACCTGGAGCCCAGCATATTCCCGAAGAGCGTCAGGCTCTCTTGCAGGCGGTTGGTGTGCTGGCACTCGCGCAGCTGCTGGTCGAACTCACCAATGGAGATGAGGAAGAGCAATGTCTCCATGCCCTCGAAGACGGCGATCCATAGCTTCCGGTAGAGGCGCTGGCCGCCCACATCTGTCACTTTGAAGAAGGCAGCGCCGCCGCCGTACTTCCTGGGCGCATCTACCTTGAACGTGACCTCGGTGATGCTGGTGCTCTTCACGCGGCAGAAGAGGATGTCCTGCGTCGTGGGCACGTACCCCTGCTGCCGGATGCGATGCAGGCTCTGCATGTACTCCTGCGTGTTGTCCAGGAGGTTCAGCTCGTTGCCTTTGCATCGCACCAGGTGCTGCACGCCGCCATCTTGCCACACTTGCTCCACTAGCTCGAAATACTCCTCGGTGAAGACGTCCCTCTCGCCATATGCCAGTATGCGCTTTGCATTGGCGATTGTGTCGTTTTGCACGGCAACATCGTTATTACAAAGCAAGTGTTTGGCAATGGTGTGAATGGATTCATGCACATTCGCCCGAATGTAATCAACATGGCGGAGTCTGTCTCTACGTACATAAGAAGATGACACAGCAAGATGAAAACTCAACAAAATGGAGGCCTCTTAGCACTTACTCGTTGCAAACGAACTGGTTTAAGTGAATATGTTGCATTTGCTTCAATATGGTGGACTTGCCAGCCTCGCCTGTGCCCAGAAGCAGGATATTGTGCGTGCGCTCCTTGAGCTTCGCATCTTTAGCGATGAGTTTGTCAATTCTGCGCGACTCTTTCCTTTCAGGATTCCCCTTCGTCTTCGCCTTTAAACTAAACATCTTAACCTTAAAACGTTTGTAACGCACCTGCCTGACAAGTTTACAATATTACGCACTTCAAGTGCCAATTATCATCATCCTGTCTTATCTTATCATAATTAAACTTAAATTTAAAGAATAATCTATCAGTCCTAACCTAAAATGCGCTTAAATAGAGACATCGCCATACTGCAAGGACCACTTTTCATAGGCGACGAGGCTCTGGGGAGAGACGCTCCTCCGGATGCGCTTGAGGGAGTCCAGGAAGTCGTTCAGGGTGATGCTGCGCACACAGCGGGGGTCCATGAGCTTGACCTCCTCGGGCTGCAGCTCGCGGATGGGGCCCAGGGCGGCGTCCTTGGCGAGGGCTGTGAGGTCGCTGGCGCTGTAGCCCTCAGTGAGCGAGGCTAGGCGCTTGAGCTCCTGGGGGCTGAAGGCGCACCCCTGCTTAGCCAGCAGCTTGCTGAGCAGCGCCGCCCTGGTGGCTTCGTCCGGGAGCATGACGTACACCCGCTTGGGGAACCGGCGCAGGGCGGCCTCGTCCAGCTCCTGCGGGCGGTTGGTCGCCGCCATCACCAGCACCCTCTCGCTCTCTGGGTTACCTGGCAGGCCGTCGAACTCCACGAGGAATTCGGTCTTGAGTCGCCGGGAGCACTCGTGCTCGGAGCTGGAGCGCTCCGCGAGCAGGGAGTCCACCTCGTCGATGAAGATGATGGACGGCTGCAGCTCCCTGGCGACGGCGAAGAGCGCGCGCACGAGCTTCTCCCCGTCGCCGACGAACTTGGACGTGAGGCTGGCGGCGCTGATGGAGAAGAACGTCGCTTGGCACTCCGTAGCCACTGCGCGCGCAAGGAGGGTCTTCCCGTTACCCGGGGGCCCGAAGAGGAGCAGCCCTCGGGCGGGGGTGCGCAGCCCGGTGAACAGCTCCGGGCGGAGCGACGGGAGGATGACCATTTCCTGCAGGGCCTGCTTCGCCGTCTCCTGCCCGACGATGTCCTCCCATTGCACGGCCTGTCCGCCCTCCACGATCTCGTCCAGGATGTTCTGCGCTAGCTTGGGATCGACTCCACGCAGGTTCAACGAAGTCTTCCTTACGGACCTCTGGGGAAGACCTCCAGGTGCTGTTGTAGGTGCAACTCCACGTGCACTGCGTAAGGGTGAACTTGACCCGGAGGACAATTGTTTCTTGACGGCCGGAGGCGTGGAGGAGAGTTTGTTGAAGGGGCGCACCGGCTGCACAGGCGCGTTCCTGGACCCCATGCTCCTGGGTAACGTCTGGCTCTTACTCAGCCCTGCGGGACGCCGTCCTGCAGCTATGGACAGCTTCTTCCCCGAGGCTGCAACAGGCACACTCATAGTCATTGCTTCCATTTCCTTCAAGCTTTCTAAAAACCGAAATGAAAATGAGCTACAAAATGGCTGCACCTTTACAGATTTCTTACTCAAGCCTTGTTTTCGTGGGATTTTACTCATTGTCAATGAGAAAACAATAAATAAACAACTTGTAACTTGTAAAAACACAGCCTACTAACCTAGAAACTGAAGTCGGTCCTTGGCCATCGCCAAATTCGTCTTCATCTTCTCGTGGAGGCGCTGCGCCCGCTCCCAGACCTCGCCGCGGCCGGCCCAACACTGCACAGCGATGCCCGCCTCCAGCTCGCTGATTCCCTTCTTGTACAGCTCAATCGCCACCTCTTTCTGACCTGTTTTCGATTCAAACAATGAATGACAATTGAGGTTATGAGGTTATGCTTACCTTCGTTCTCCTCGTCGATCTTTAAGGCTTTGGAGATGTACTCAAAGGCACGCCGGTGGTGGTGCTTCTGCTTGGCCAGGAGCGGATCCCCAGGTCCAGGTCCAGGTCCTCCAGTGCTGGCACTTCTATGATGCGCCATTTCCCTGATTTCCTGCACCTCTTCAACGACCACCGCTGTAGTTGATTGTCTCCCTGCCGGCCGGAAGTAATACAGGAAGCGACACAGCACGAAGATGTGGTACAGCAAGGCCCGGAAGAGATTAAACAGGAAGACGATCGGGAACGAGACGATGCAGAGGTTGCGCTTGTGCACCGACTGCTCATACCCCAGCCCGAACATGGGGCTCTCGTCTTCCCCGCCGCCGCCGCCGCCGCCGCTTTTGCGCGTCTTCTTCGGCGACTTTCGCACCATAAGCCCTAGCACCAAGCTCCCTAAGGGATGATCACAAGTCTAAGGGATGAAACCCGCACTTGTCATGGCGCATCAACACACTACCGCCCTCTAAACACCCTGCAGACGCTTAAAAACCCTTAAAAATCACTGCAAAGCTTCATTAAACCCTAAATTTCTTCAATTTCTTTGACTTTCTGCTGGATTTTGAAGTGAAATTGATAATCGCGTATTGATTTTTGTAAATGTAGTGTCAAACTATAGGCAACTTGTTGAACACAACGCCATGTTTTAAATACTTATTGCCATTTATTGTTCATTTATTACAAGTAATTGCTTATTATTACTTGAAAATATACGATAAATACTGATAAACAATGTAAAATAGTGATGGAATTTAACGTGAATTAAACTATAAAGTGTTCGTTGTATACGATAAAAACCGAACGAAACAAATGAAAGTCATGAAACAAATGACAAACGACAAATCACAGACGAAAGAGATTTTTAAGTTAAAGAATTTGTGTGAGATTCGTGGTTAATTATGGTGGAGACGATCAAAAGCCTTGACTTTTTCGGGGAGAGCGGCGAGCTCGATAGGAACTTGGGCTTTGAGGTCCTTGAGACACGCGACAAACGAGATTTTCCGGTAGAACTTGGAGCTGATGAACGGCTTGGCCATGTAGAGCATGGTCTTGATCCAGAGGCTGGGGTGCAGGACGTAGAAGCGCGTGAGGTTCTTGCGGAGCCGGCGCCCGACCATTTGGTAGGCGCGCTTGAGCCACGAGAAGGAGGGCACGCGCGAGGCGCCCCCGTGCATGTAGACCAGCACGTAGTCGTCGGTGACGAGGCGCTCGAGCGTCCACAGCACGTAGAGGAAGAGGTTGTCCATGACGTAGTCGTAGTCCAGGCGGGACTTGTCGGGGAGGAAGCAGGCCGAGAAGAGGACGATGGCCGTGTGGCCCCCGGCGCGCAGGTACCCGCCGTGGGACAGCACGCGCTTGTAGGGCTCGATGACGCGCATGTCGATGGTGCGCTGCTCGCCACCAGGGAGCAGCATGCGCTGCCAATGGCGGGCGTGCCGCCGCTCGTCGTCCGCGCTCAAGGGCTCGATGGGCTCCGCCGTGACAGTCACGTCCGCGTCGAAGATGGCGGTGTCTTCGGTGAAGACGTCCTCGGACTTGAGCGAGTCCACCGAAGACTCCAAGCTGGAGATGTCACTATCATCCTCCTCCTCCTCGTGCGCTCTTGCAACTTGGATCTTCCGCAACTTGTTGCTCTTCGTCCCGTACGCCAGAAAGTTGAGGTTACCTTGCGCCTGCTTCTCCGTCATGGTCATGGCGACGTGCTGCAGGTTCGAACTGAGGTGCGCTTCGTAGACGCTCTTCTCCTTCTCGGAATCCGACTCCACGTCCTCGGGTTTCGAGTCCAAAGCCATTTTGGGCTTGGTCTGTTTGATCTCAGGGATCAAGTCGGGATAGTTGGGCGACATGGGCGAGGAGAACATCAGGGGATGCGAGTCCGTGGCGTTCGTGAGCTTCGTGTCCTCCATCCTACGCAACGCAAACGCACTAAAACTTCAACCACTTGTACAATTTAACCTTCATTGGGCATTTTTCACGACTTACAGCCACTTCCCGTGCGTATTTCAACGATGGAATGAAGCTTTCGACGCGAATAAGCATATTTATGCCTAACAGCTGATCGGACTCTGAGCAGCAACACAAGCAACAAGATGGACGATCGTATAGGTTATCTTTTCGCAAAATTCAAGTTTTATCGGGAAAACGTGAATAAAAACTTACGGAAAACTGTTAACAGCTTTATTTTTAAGAGTTATATTGATTTGTGAAGTGTTTTGAAGAGAATTTTCAGGAAAACTTTACTGGAAGTTATACAGGTGGCGACATGGGTTTGGGCTATGTGAGTAGTCATATGACAAATTTGAAGTTTCCTGGAGAAAAAGTGGATTTAAACTTACAAAAACGTGTGAGAAACTTGATTTGTAAGAGAACTAACGATTTGTAAAGTGTTTTGAAGAAAATATTCAAAGAAAACTGTACATTGACATCTATTTGGAGCAATATGACTGGCAATTGTAGGTTACCACCTCACAAATGTGAAGTTTTCTAGAGAAAAACAGAATAAAAACTTACAGAAACCTATAAAACGCTTCATTTTGAAGAGAACTAAAGATTTATAAACTATTTCAAAAAAATATTCAAATAAACAACTAAAACAACATACAACAAAATGGATGTCTATGCAGGTTACCATCGCACAAAAGTGAAGTTTTCTGTCGAAATACTGCATTTAAACTTACAGAAACCTGTAAATACCTTCACGGGCAAAAGAACTAAGCATTAGTAAACTTTCCCAAAGAAAATATTCGCGTACCAAGTAGATATTAACAGTTTTACTTTAAAAATTGAAGTGTAACGTAGGCAACTCTAGACACACATCATGGCTGATGCTGCAAAAGTATACATAAAAACACTGACCATTTCACCATTTTCGTTCGTTTTTGTTTATTTATATGGGCATATCGCATGTTAAACATATACTTTCATAATTAAATGACAATAGTTCCTCCTAATCTATACCTGGCTGTGTATCCAGTGAAAATGTACTTTTTCTCTTCAAATCCCTGTCTTCTGCAGTGTTTTTAAGCAGCGGAGAAGGTGCTAACAAAGTCCGTGACGAGCTTCTTCAGCGTGGCGTCGGAGGCTTCGCTGATCATGCCCTCCTTGGCGATGGTGGCCAGCAGCGCCTGGTGATTCGACTTAATATGCGCGGAGAACTCCTTCTCGAACTGGGTGATCTTGCTGGGGTCCACCTTGTCCAGATGCCCACGCACGCCGCAGTAGATGATGGCCACTTGCTCCTCGATGGCCATCGGCACGTACTGCCCCTGCTTGAGGAGCTCCGTGAGGCGCACGCCGCGGTTCAGCAGCTGCTGTGTGGCGGCGTCCAAGTCGGACCCGAACTGCGCGAAGGCGGCCACCTCGCGGTACTGCGCCAGCTCCAGCTTCATGGACCCGGCCACCTGCTTCATGGCCTTGGTCTGGGCGGCGGAGCCCACGCGCGACACCGACAGACCCACGTTAATGGCGGGCCGGATGCCCTTGTAGAAGAGCTCGGTCTCGAGGAAGATCTGCCCGTCGGTGATCGAAATGACATTGGTGGGAATGTACGCGGACACGTCGCCGGCCTGCGTCTCAATGACAGGCAGGGCTGTGAGGGAGCCACCTCCGTGGGCGTCGGACATCTTGGCGGCGCGCTCCAGTAACCTAGAATGCAGATAGAACACATCGCCGGGGTAAGCCTCGCGACCAGGGGGACGACGCAGGAGCAGCGACATCTGCCGATAGGCCACCGCCTGTTTGGACAAATCGTCGTAGATGATCAAGGCGTGCTTGCCGTTGTCCCTGAAGAACTCGCCCATGGCGCAGCCGGAGTACGGCGCGAGGTACTGCAGTGGGGCCGCGTCGGAGGCGGTGGCGGACACGATGATCGTGTACTTCATGGCCCCCGAGTCCGTCAGCCGCTTGAGGATCTGCGCCACTGTCGACCGCTTCTGCCCGATGGCGACGTAGATGCAATACAGCTTCTTCTTCTCGTCGTCGGCGTTGTTGAAGCGCTGCTGGTTGATGATTGTGTCAATGGCCAAGGCGGTCTTGCCTGTCTGCCTGTCGCCGATGATGAGCTCGCGCTGCCCTCGCCCGATGGGCACCAGGGAGTCGACGGCCTTGATCCCGGTCTGCATGGGCTCGCGCACAGACACCCTGGGGATGATCCCCGGCGCCTTGATGCCCACCCGGAAGCGCGTCTTGGTGTTCAACGGGCCCTTGCCGTCGATAGGGTTCCCCAGGGCATCTACAACCCTCCCCAGGATCTGCTCCCCCACGGGCACGTCCACAATGGCCCCCGTTCGCTTCACAATGTCACCTTCGCCAATGAGCTTGTCATTACCAAAGACGACAACTCCAACGTTATCCGGCTCCAGGTTCAATGCCATTCCCTAATAAGCAACCACAGCTTTAGATGCCATTCCCTTAACCTTAAAGTCTAAGAGTCTACAAGGATTTACCTTTAAACCAGAGGAGAACTCAACCATCTCATCGGCTTGGATGTTCTTCAGGCCGTAGACGCGCGCGATACCGTCACCGATGCTGAGCACGCGGCCGGTCTCCTCCAGGTCCACCTTGGGTGCTTGCCCCAGGATGCGCTCCTCCAGGATGGAGCTGATCTCCGCCCCGCGGTTGCCAGCGGTGAGATGTAGGTTCCTGGCGGCTGTTGCCGACGCAGGAATGGCCGCTGCCACAACCTAGGTTATTACATAACACTATCATTGAAAATTCACTCAAAACGCACGTTTTCTGCGTGAAATATGACAAAAACCAATGCGATTTGCCCATGTTCATGCATTTCCAGTGGTTTTCCATTGGTTTTACGCAAGAATCTAAAGAAAAGTGCGAGTGGAAGTGCAAATGGCGAGTGTTATGTCACCATGGCCAAGTGGATTTCCTGTCGATTTCTTACCTTGGAGGCCGTGTTGGGCAAACTCCGGGCTACGGAGGCAGCCATGCGGGCTGAAAGGAGGGACATGCTTGTTTCTGCTTGAAATCTGCCTTAAAATCACACAAATCGACGACCGCACCAGCTGAAAACACGGCCAGAGTAAGCTTCACTTGGCACTTGGGACTTGCCTCTGTCGGAATTCAATCGAACTACTGCTAGAGTCAAGACAATTTACTACAAAACGCGTTAAAACCGCTTCATTAACAACTGTATTTGCTTAATTAATTATAAAAATGATTTAAAACGAGGCCAAAAGCCATAAGAACAGTTAAATTCTTAGAATGGAGGAGACAGTTGCACAATTGACTTCTGCCCCTTGATAATATGCAACCCAAACGACACAAGTTGAACAAATGACTATCGAATTTAAGAAGAGACATGGCCGGTTTGATTAAATTTTATTAAGGATCCAAGAAAGTTTATTTTTAAGTTTATAATAGGGTGTTTTAAGTGCAAAAGGTGAATTATTTGGGAGTTTTGTCCTTTTTGGAGGTCGCCTCGGCCTCAGCCTCGGTCTTTTCGTACTCTGATATCAAAGCTTCGACCTCTTTGTTGGTGAGGATGTGAATGACTGTCTTGTTGTTCAGACGCGTAAGTGTGGCCATTTCCACCTTTTCGGCGGTGAGCTTGGTCATGTCGAGGGTCTTGCTGAGCACCTTGATGACGAGCGCCTTGGCCTGCTGCAGCGTGGTGCTGTCCTCCTTGTACTCCTGCTTGAGGGAGGAGATGGCGGCCGAGGCGTTGTTGCCGATGCAGGTGGCCTTCCAGCCGCTGTAGTTGCCGCTGGGGTCGCTCTGGTACAGCTGGTAGCCGTAGTGCGCGTCCCAGCCCATGTACAAGATGGACACGCCGAAGGGGCGCTTGCCGCCGTACTGCGTGTACGCCTGCTTCACGTCGCACAGCCAGGACACCAGCTGCTCGCAGGGGATGCTCTCCCCGTACTGCAACAGGTATCGCTGCCCGATCAACCGCAGCTCGTTCGTCAGCACGTTCGCGTCCGACGTGATGCCAGCCACTGAACACACCATATCCTCGTTCAGCTTGTAGATCTTCTCCGAAGAGAAGACTTCATCCAACAACTTGTTGGTGTTGCGGCGCTCGGCGGCCAGCAGGATCCCGTCGGTCGCTAAGATCCCCATGCAGGTTCCTGCATGCGAAATCGCCTCCATGGCGTACTCCACCTGGTACAGGCGTCCCTCAGGCGAAAAGATGGTCGTTCTGGTGTCATAACGTCGTGCCTACAAGAAATTAACACTTTGCATGACTTGCCATACACATAACCCCAAACACCCGGCACGAAATTACAGATTTTAAGCGAAATAACAGTTATTAACCGGAAACAACCAATGTATAATGATTTTCCAGGGTATTTACCATGTTGTGACAGGTTTTCTGCCTTTAAGAATGGGTTTTCTTAGAGAATTCACTTATAAACACTGACTTTGCGACTTTTGTATATGCAATGGCTGAACGTATACAAAGTCTTGTCTCTTTACATCCAGAGGGCGCGGAATGTACCAACTGTGAACAAATTCAATAAAAATTTGATTTTTCTGAGAAAAAACGTATCTTTATGTAAGAAAATGTTTAAATAAATAATATTTAATTACTTTTTCAAAGTTTTTTATAGTTTTTGATTGTTTTTTTTGTAATTATTTACTATTTATTGCAAGATGGCTGATGGTAGTAAAAGCCTTGTCCCGTTGCACTGAGAGGGCGCAATGGGTACCATGTTCAATTAAAACTTAATTTTTGGCTAATTATCTGCACATTTTCAATGAAACTCCTTAATTAATCATTGTTCTACTAATATTTTACAAGTTCTGTAAGTTTTTTATAGTTTTTCTGTGCAAATTCACGAAAAAACTACTTTTTGCAACATGGCTGACGAGTACCTTTACAGATTCAGGGCATGGATGCAGAATTGTTTAAATATTAGTTGTTTTAAGTGAATCTACGCTGTTTTTGCAGTGAAATAAGGTTAATAATTAATTGTTTCGTTGATTTCTTCCATATCTTTAAGGTTTTAAAGTGTTTTCGACGAGAAATCAGTGAAAATGTGACACTGTGAAGACATCATGGCTGTCAAAAAGTGCACTAAAATTTGAATTTTTATGGTTTTAAGGCAATATTTAACAGAAAACATTGAAAATAACCAATGTCCTACCAATTATTGTGCAGATTTCTTACTTTTCCTGCAGTTTTCTGTAAAAATTAGCAAAAAAACAGCTAATTACAAATTTTTAAAGTGCAACATGGCTGACGACATTTTATGAGAAATCAATGAAAACTACATCACTTAAACTTGTTAAGTTATTTTTATTTTCTTACAAATAATGTTCAGGAAATTCAAATGTAACTACACGTCCAGTGAGCTCCTTGTAGACGGCGGCGAAGGTATCCACCTTGTGCTCGATCGTGGTCTGTTGGTTCTTATCCAGATGGACCTTGATCAGCTGTGACCCGTCCAGCTTGACGCGGATGCGCTTGCCCACGATCTCGGCGGGGTACACCAGGTCCTCGAGGATGGCGTCGTACACCGATGTCAATGTACGGCTGCGCGGGCGCTTCTGCTTGTTCTTGGTGCGCGTCTTCCTCGTCGGTTTCGGCAGGATGGTGCGCTGCCCGACGAACACCACATGCTTGCCGCTGAACTTCTTCTCCAGCTCGCGCACCAGGCGCGTCTGGATCTTCTGGAACGCCTTCAGCTTGGGCTTCGGCACGTAGATGATGATCGACTTCTTGTTGTTCAGCTCGATCTCCCTGGCGCGCGTGATGTGCAGCTCTCGCAGCTGCGCCTTCAGGTCAGAGTTCATCTCCAGCTCGAAGAGGGCTTGCCCCACTTGGCTCTCGAAGTTGTCGGGCTCCGCGCCGCCGGGTTTTATCACTTTCGAAGACATCTACAACGACAGATAACACAAAAGGTTAGAAACTCACTAAAAACCACACGTAATGCAAGCGCCGAGTGACAACACCAAACATAACATTAACCCCACTTTTTCAATCTGCGATTATTTCACTGAAATTTCACGCATCGGCCTGCAATTTTCACGGAAACGCACCAGTTTGGCAATTGTCACTCGCCTCGATTAATATTCCCCGCTTAGGATGGATATAAATCGCTAAAAATGCGAATTTAATTCCCGAGCAGTCACTTTACCTTGCCGTGTTCGGTGAAAAGAACGGCAGTTCGCTCTGCTACTGATTCTGTCAATAAGTAGTTTAGCTTTTTGCCAACTACAGCGCCACTGTCGCCTTGCCAAACTTAAAACTTAATTATTTATAATTACTTTTATTGAATTATGACTTATGCCGGATTATGAGCTATGTAATTAAATATACTTTCAGTTAATTATGTTTTCTGTTGAAAAGAGTTTTACTTTTTGACGTTTGGTACGAAGTAGTAAAAGTCCCTAGAGTATTGGCGCGCTTTGCCTGCAACTTAGTAACCTAAAAGTGTAGTAAACTAGTAAACTAAAGTAAAATAATGGAATCAACGCGACATTCCCGGAAAGCACTGTTTTCCCCAGGGAATGACACCCAGGAAGAGCCAATACCCTTAAACGAGGACGCGCTGGAGCAGAAATCCGGGTTCATGGAAGGCTCCCTGAGCGACTACGTCCTTCTGGACCCCATTTCAGACCTGCTGTCCGAGTGCAGCATGTCCCCTTTGCGCGTCCAGCCGGACCCCAAGCTGCAGAGGGACCTGGAGACCCCTTGTGATACTGTACCCCTGAAGGTCAATCAGAAATCTGCGAAGCGCAAGCTCCATGAGGATGGCGAATCCCAGGGTAAACTACGTACACGCACTGCGTTATTCCCGGATTCTTCCTTGCAAAAGTCGAGATACAAGTGCAAACGTTCGAGTTTAGGGCAAATCAATGCCGGAGTCAAACATGGCGTGCGGAAACCGAAGTCCAAGCCGAAGGAGAATGATAAAAAGCGGAAGGCAGAGCCCGAAGAGGTGGCCCTGTTCTCCCCCACGTCGCAGATGTGCACGATGGCTTCCCAACTGGCGCTGAACACTCCCAAGAGGGCGCGAATGGACCTGACGAAGGTGCTCTGCAGGGCTGCGGCTGCCCCAGACCAGATGCTCTTGGACCTGGGGCAGCGGCGCCTGGGCCCGTCGATGTGCACCACCTGCGGGTGTCTCTACGAACGGGGCAACGCCGCCGACGAAAAGATCCACAAGGTGCATCACGACTCTGCCCTGGCGCTGCACCCGAACCAGGAGTTGTTCAAGATCCGCCGCTCCAAGAAGGAGTTTGTGGTGAAACTGGTGGACTTCAACACGCGCATCATCAAGATCCGGGCGAACTCCCCGAGGACGTGGGTGAGCAAGACGCAGGACATTCTAAAGCACGTGCTTGGCGTGCAACTGGACCTGGACCCGGACCTGGGGGAGCATCACCAGCACGCGTTTCTGTGCCTGCAAGCCGCGCGCATAGTGGGCCTGCTGGTGGCCATCTTGCAGGACAAAAAGTGCGCCGTGGAGGCCCTGTGGGTGGCCAAGCATTGCCGCCGCCGAGGGTACGCCACGCACATGATGGACGCCCTCAGACTGAACCTCCACCACGGCTGTATCCTCCGCAAAGAGGAAATCGTCTTCGAATTGCGCACCAAGGAAGGCGAATGCTTCTCCCAGCATTACTTTTCCCCGTCGTCCGCAGATGTCTCTCCCTTCTCCGAGGCAATAAATTCATCAAAAATGATTGAAAAACCCTAGAAAACGTTCAACAACACACCTAAATATGTAATTTATTGTATATTTAAATATTTCCGACTGATATTTGTACTTTATATTGTTTATAAATTAAATATTTAAATATTTTTGTTTTATTGTTGTTAATTTAGTTGTTTGAGCATAATATTGTGTTAAATATACGTAAACACTGTTGGTAAAGGCTTTAGACGCAAGTAAACTGCTTAAAGCCCTTAAAAACTTTTAAAATTTGTAATTTTTGTGAAAATAAGTACTAAATTCTTTTCCCCGTCAATCGTAGAGGTCGCTCCCTGTCCAGTGGGCAATCATTTATTCGAAAACTTTTAAAACTTTAAAAACCCTAAAAAAACTTCGGTAAAATCCTTAAATATGTTATTTATTATATATTTATTCATTTTCAATTAATATTTGTACTTTATATTGTCTATAAACAAAATATTCAACGAAAAACTGCAACTTGGTCGACTCTAACCTTACACTTCCACATGCGCCATGACGAGCATCTAGTTTAGTGTTGTGTTCTTGTAAATTTACGGAAAACAAGATGAAAAAAGAGTGTTCGAGTGAAATACCGTTCGAAATCTACGCAGGGACTGTCCGTGGAGGCTTCAGCTGTGAGTACACCACTCAAACCCTTTGAAATCGTCTAAAAACTGTTGTTTTCAGTCACTGATGGGCAGAAAGTGTCGCACGAGTTGCGCCACTTGGACGGGCAAACCAGCGCTTTGGCATGGGGCCCAGGCCAGGAAACCCTCCTCATGGGCAGTAAAACAGGGCACTTGAGGGTTTTCAACACCTTGACCCAGGAATTCACCGCTCACGTGCATCTCCAGCCGGAAAACGAGCAAAAAACGCGAAGTGACATCGTAGGAGCGTCGTTTACAGATGCGGAAAACGTGGTTATCGGCCAAAAGTGCGGATTAATTTCGTTCTGGAACCTTCCAACCTGCCAAATTCAATCTAGTCTAGCCTTGAACCTCTCTTCGGAGGCGGCTACACTGAACCGAGTGGCGTTTTCCGGCTCCAAAAAGCTCATGGCGGGCGGCGGCGACGAGAATGACCTTAAACTATGGGATATAGCCACGCGCCTTGAGGTTTTCAAGGCGAAATCGGTAAGAATGTGCATCGCACAGGGTTGAGGTTATGTTAAGCCTACAAGGTTTTTGGGGGTTTTAGCTGGGCAAAGACCACCTGGAGCTTCCGATCCAGACCAGTCTGCGCGGCATCGCGTTTTTGGACCACAGCGAGCACCTGGTGGGCGCCGCCTGCAAGGAGGGCATGGTCCTCATGTACGACACGCGTGCGCAGCGCCGGCCCGTCAAGAAATTCGACGATTTCAAAGAAAAATCCTGCTTTACAACGATAGCGGCTTATGGCAACCTGCAGTGCTTCGTGGGCACCACGAAAGGCTACATCCAATTGGTGGATTTCGGGTCTGGCAGGCAAGGGCAGTGTGTAAAGACCTTCCAGCCCTTCGCAGGAGCTGTCACTGGGATGGCCGCATGTCCAGAGACAGAAAAGCTGGCGTCCTGCAGCCTGGATAAGTACATTCGCGTGCATGATGTGCCCAGCAAGAAGCTGGTGTTCAAGCGGTACGCGCGTATCGGCCTGTCACAAGTGGCCATTCGGCCAATGGTGAAGCAGGAAACAGTCGACGATCGGCAAGATGGAGGCGCAACCGAGGAGTATGATTGGCTCTTTGACAATATGGCGCAGGTGACAGATGAGGAACCACGGAAGAAAGTCGCAAAAGTTAGTGTTTAAAGACTTGTTCAAGGATGTACGGCAGTGTTTCAATGTAATTAATTATGGATAAGGTCGTGGAAGAGCGGAAGTGAGCGAATCCAGCACGCGACCTCTCTGCGAGCAAGTGTAGATCAAGGTAGGTTAGATCTTGAGTGTTGTGAGTTGTCAGGGTCAAGAAGCTTGCTTGCGCTTTGCATGCGTCGACCGTTTTGTACGAAAATGTAAAGTAAAAGTTGAAAAATGTTCAATCAATCAGCGATTTATTTAGAGCAAGCCGTCAGAGCAAGGATTTGATCATAAGTTACAAGAAAAGAAAAGACAAGACAAGACAAGACTTTAGAGAGCGATGAGTGGATATTCTTGACCCAGATAAAAGTCTGACTTGAATTAACTCAAACTCAGATGGCAATTGTAAGTTAACCTAACAAATAATGATGACTTTGAACTAGAGATATACTATCTTTGCGCTGCGATAGCAACTGTTTTGTTGTAAAAGCAAAGTAATGCGGCCCTGAGACCCAAGTTCACAACCTTTGGCAACCCATTGATTGATTATTCAATGCAAAGCTCAGCACGTGCCTATATTTCACTTTATTATTGCATTAGCATTGACGCAGGAAGCCACAAAACAAAACAAAACAAAACGCCACAAACACATACCTTTTTTGCAAGTTCACGTCCAATAACCTCTCTTTGGTTAATTAGACCTGGTTAATGAGCTAATTAGCTAGTAGAAAGTCATGCTCAGTCGGACGCATCAGTATGTTACGGTCAAACACCCGCTAGTGGCTTAAAAGTGCACTTTTCTCTGTGGAAGTTTCTAGAAAATAGAATGTCATGAAAAAACAAACGAAGAACGACGTAACGTTCGTTTGACAAATGGCGGACACAAAACTAAACGAAACTAAATGAAACATTACACGACGTAACATTACATACCTACATTCGGACATTTTTAAACGTACAGAATCCTGACCTTCCTTCCTTCTTCTGCTTCTTCTTCTTGATTGATGGGGTGACCTGGTGATACCTCTTGGTGCTTGGTTGTTGATGGCAAGGCAGGTGAGAAAGTATATAAGCGAGCGCGTTTGAATGCTGCGCGGTAGTGCACCTGGAGCTTGCTAAGTACTCGGACGTCTCTCGCCAGCGAGGCAGTAGCGAATCAGCGTGCTTTTCAGTGCGTGACCTACAAACCACTTCATTAACATTTGTTTTGTGATATTAGTGTTTAAGCATCTGAAGTGGAACAGAAAGAAATTAAGTTAAATCAAGTTCAGTTCAGTTGAGTGTAACCTACTTTCTTCTGGGCAAGATGGCGGAGAGTGATAAGGAGATGTCGCCACCACAAGAGCACGAAGAAAGTGGCACGACGCCGTCGCCCAAGTGCATGGAGGCCAGAGACAGCATTTCCTCCATAGACAGCGACCTCTCGTTGTCCTACGACCAACCGAAGGAGGATGCGGCGCTGTCGTCGGCGTCCAAGGAGGAGGACGAAGGCGCCCACATGGCGGACCTGAGCGACAGCGCTTCGGAGACGGGGGGCAAGGACTCCGGCTGCGAGGTGACGCCCGAGTCCTCGGAGACGTCGTTCACACCGCCGTCGGAGGAGCTCGCCGAGCGAATTGTGGCGCAGGTGGAGTTCTACTTCTCGGACGCGAACATCGCCAAGGACGCGTTCCTGCTGAAGCACGTGCGCCGCAACAAGGAGGGGTTCGTCAGCCTCAAGCTGGTGTCGAGCTTCAAGCGCGTGAAGCACATCACCAAGGACTGGCGCGTGGTGGCGCACGCCCTCGCGCGCTCCACCAGGCTGGAGGTGAACGAAGCGGGCACCAAGCTGCGGCGCAAGGACCCCCTGCCCCAGTTCGACGAGACCACCCCTTCCAGGACGGTGGTGGCGCACCCGCTGCCCATGGCGAGGCCCACCATCGAAGCCGTCGCCGAGCTCTTCAACTCCTGCGGCGAGATCGCCCTGGTGCGCATCCTCCGCCCCGGGAACCCCATCCCCGCGGACGTGAGGCAGTTCCTCAACAAGAACCCCTCGCTCGCGAATGGCGTCTGCGCCCTGGTGGAGTTCGTGCACTCGGAGTCTGCGCGCAAAGCACTGCAACTGCAGGTCGACAGGGATAACACTGAACCGCTGAAAGTGTATGAATTGAATAACGTCCCGCACGCTGAGCGCGAAAAGAAGAAGAAATCTGCAAACGCGAAGAAGAAAAACGCCAGTAATGCGAACTCCGGCGGGTGTAATAGAGGTTATCACCAGGAATACGCGTGCGCGTACACCGACACCACCACGGACTACTCCGAGGCCGACGAAGGGTCGCCATCTTTGCGACGCATGCGCATGCGACGCGGGTCTGCCAATTACCCATCAGGCAATGCGAATATGAACTTGAAACAGTTGAATTTGCTGAATAACAACAATGGCGATTCGGTCGCGTGGCTTCAGCGCAGGTTATCGGCGTCCTCCACGGAGGCGCATTTCAACAACTTCATGTTCCTCCCGAGGAGGAACTTGTCTTACGCGCAGCAGCAGCGCAGGGACTCCAGCGACTCTTCGTCTACCGGCGGCAGCACTAGCAATTTCCACAATGGCGGTTACTTCCTCCCCAGGAGGATGAGTCTCGGCGTCGGCGTTGGGGTTAGTGTTGGTGTTCCTTTAGGTTACTTGCCAACTTCTGCAGCGCAAAGACGCACTTCCTGCTCTTCGACGACGTCCTCGGATAACTGTTGCAACCGCGGGCGCAGTAACAGCGTGGCCTTCCAGTGCGATAACATCGTGCGCATGCCGAAAGGCCCCGATGGGTCCAAGGGCTTCCGCCGTAAGAGCGCTGGTGGCGCTTGCGCCCCCGACGCCATTTGCATTGAGGAGGCGGCGGCTTGAGAATTGACAGGTTAGGTTAGGTTTGAACATCTGACAATGGAATAAAATTGAAATTGACATAACCTACAGGTTCACATTCCTTCTTGCTTTTGTTTTTGGCTATTTATGTGCTTGTTTTACTTATTTATTGCGTTTGATTAAATGTTGCTGAATAATTTGATGGTTTCTAACCTCAAAAACCTGCCCTACTTTCTTTTTAAAAGTTCACTGTCAAGTTATTGTCATGACATTGCCATTTTCACGTTCGTGAAGAACGAACTCACTCGAGCATGAAGAGCGTTGAACGTGTCACGCTCGAGTAGTTTTCTTCATATTCATTCAAGATTTCTACTTTCGCATACAACTTAACCTCAATTCGTCTTTATTTATGCAAATTCATTTGTTTCATTGACATTTCTCCATAAATCATACATGTTTAAACTATTCTTTTGCGTCATTTTGCATGTCTTTTCGTTTTCTTTTAAAAGGTTAGGTTTTCAGCACTGAGAACACCCTTTGCCCGTTGCCATCGCCATTCGACGCATGTACCTGCAAGCTTACGAACAATAAGAATTAATAGAAACAATCAGTCCCTGTCTGTCTTGTCGCCCTTCGTTAAAACTAAAAATCACCACCAAACACACTCAATTGTTGTTGCTTTCTTGTTGATTTGGAAATAAAAGGGAAACAATGAACAGTGAAAGGTATAAAAACCTGCACTGCGCTTGCGTGTGCGCAGACGAAGACGCAGGGGTGTTTCAAGATGGCTGGCGTTGATGAGGTTAGTACGGTGCGTAGTACCCTCTGCGCGCGTAGCTTCTGGGCCTGCGTAGCGGCCGGAACCCGCGCATGGACCCCCGTGCCCCTCGGAAGCCGCCCCTGCCGCGCGGCGGCCGGTTGGTCGACGACATCCCCGGTCGGTTTGTACGTTTCAACATAACCTAACATTCAAAATGGCTAATGAGCAAAACAAAGCTAAAGACTGGAGGAAACTAACCTTTATTTGTCTTCCGCGGAAGAGCGACTCGTCCATAGCCATGGCGGTCTGGACGGCATCCCTATCCCCGAACTCGATGTAGGCGAAGCCCTTGGGATGGCCGTCGAACTTGTTGCACAAGATGGTGACGCGGTTGATGGAGCCGCAGCCGTGGAAGTGCTGCTCCAGCTCCTCAGCGGTAGCCCCGTAGTCAACATTCCCCACGTAAATGCTTCTATTGTCCACCTCCATCTTCTCCTCGATGGACATATTCAGTGGACTCGCTGAAATAAGCATAAGCCTCACATGAGAGCAAGAACAGGCAACATGGCGGTAGTCACTTACTCAGTCCCGGCGGGCTGCCGAGGTTCATCTGTTTGTCCAGGTCCGTCTGTATCTGCTTCAGCTTCTCAGCCTCTTCCTCCATCTCCTGCATGCGCGCCTTGATGGCCTCCAGCTCGGGGTCCCCGCCCCCGTCCGCGTCCGTGTCGGTCAGCAGCGACTCATCCGCAATGCCGTTCGTCTCGTCCAGCGCGTCCTCCGGCCCCAGGCCCAGGTCTTCTGTGTCTGTCATTCCCTTGCGCCTATAAACATAACCATAACCACAATGTTAACCTCAAATTCGCAATCGCAATCGCTTTCGCTTCTACAGGTGTACACAAAGCCGCACGCAACTTACATATAAAACAAACTACAAAGCACCAACTTTACACCCCTCGGGAGCTCTTAACGTTGTTCGTTTTCGAAGATTCTTTGAATCTTTGAAAAATTACACGACGCTCTTGTGTTTGTGCTTGGTATGTGGCGCCACAAGCGACAAAATTAGCAACTATTTTGCAACCGAAGACGCACGAACGCATCCGATGTTCAAATTCTTCCTCATGATTCATGAACATGAACAACAGCAACAGTTGACATAAACAAAGAGCAGAAGAAGCATCGTCATTCATGTTATAACCTCTTCTCGTGTGGTTTGTTCACAGTTCTAGTTAGCAAGTGCCATGGATTACAGATTTCTGTCGGTAGGAAGGTGACGCTAAACGGCTATAAGTTTCTTATTGATTTATCTCTTTAGAAGTAGAATATCTACATTACAGTATATTTTCAACGGTTTATAGGTTATAACTGACACTAGAGCCAAAAGACTCAGGTTGCTAGGAATGTTCGAGAAAAAAATGGTGTCCGAAGCGAGGAAAAGGTGGCTTTTCACGGGAGATAGCGTCCTGAGGGATGAAATGAGTCGATACAGGGATGGATTACGCAGGCGCGTGTCGGCAGACGTCACGCACGCACGAAATCAACAGGCCTTTCCTGCCACTTGTAGCGCCTCCAGCCAGACCCACAGGACTGTAAGAAGGTTTACAGAAGCTTTACACTTTCAGTCGAGTTTCAGTTCAAATTCAAGTTCCAGTTTCAGGATGACGACGAAAAAGAGATCAAATTGACACAAAGTGCGAATTAGCAAGGCAGGAACCAAGCGGAAGTGAAGAGGAAAGGGCTTTCTATCAATGGGTTGCTCTCCTAGTTTGTTCTTCGAACACATTCATCGTTCAAGCAGCAACACCAGAACTGGAATTGGGAGCAAGAACAGGAACAGAGGCAGAAGCAGCGAGAACTTGCAGTTGGTGTCCCATAGGACAGAAGAACATAAGAAAGGTAAGTGCAAGCGCAAGCGCAACAAGTGTCCATTTACAGGTTATGTTACGTTAACGTTAAGTTATGTCATGTTGGTTATCTTATCAGCATTAATTAACTAACTGCTAGTTCAGTTGGTCGTGTTGCGACTCCGAGGGAGACTTTTCTACAGATTTCAACTTTGTTTGTTGGTTTTACAACGTAAACATAACGTAACACAAACCAGAACAGAACGCATGCACATGCGCGAGCGCGAGCGCAAAACTTAAGCAAATAAACGTTAATATAACTTAGGATGTGCGCTTGCGCTTGCGTTTGTGCTGCGATTGCGTTCAGTAGCAATAGTTTGCTTTGCTCTGCGCGGTTGTTGTCAGTCTATATCACATTTTCAATTGTCAATTGATTCAAAGTCAAATCACGTGCTTCACACTTGCGCGGCGCTGCGGTGTGCCATGTTTAAAGATGCCACAAACGTAGAAGTACACCTTAAGTAACGTAAAGTAATGTGTAGAAATGCGCCCGCGAAGAGTGCAACAATGGAGAATCACTATGAGGCCGAAGCTGAAACTGAGCCTGAATGTTTCCGCGTTTCCGGTATTGGCAACAATGGCTTCTTGTGATTCACTTCATTTCATTTGATTTGATTTGATTTTGTTTCATGTTGTGTTGCAGATGGGAAAAGATGTCCGGTTTTGTTGGCGGATACACCGGAAGAAGACCACATCTATGACGTCTACGCCAGCGCAAGCGTAAACACAAGTGTAAGTATCCTATTGATATATCCATCAATCAATACGTAATTGGATCCTTTTATCAATATACTGATAAGGCGCATCTATCGCAAAGCGCAGGGATACAATTGTTGATTGATTGTGGATCAATTATATCTATCAGTGAGCAAGTGCGAAACGAAACGTAACGAAACGCGATGCGAGACGCCATCATGCGCTGTCTGTGCATGTCATTTGCACGCGCCGAGGAGTCGCAATCTCCTTCGGCGTCCATGACAGGCCGGTATCGTCCGAAGAAGTCCCTCTCGCTGCAAGATGGCTGCCTGCATCCCCAGCACAAGCGCGAATCGCGGCTCATCGCTTCCGGCGAAGTCATTATGGCGCAGTACCGTAGAAACACCATCAACAATAACCAATCGCGGTACAGCAACAGCACAAGCGCAAAACGCAATAGTTTATCAAGATTTTCATTGGTTCGTGACGATTTAAATGTAGATTATGATTAGGATTAAGATGAATTGAGATAATCTCTGATTAAGCTAATCTAAAACTCATGCTGTTTTTGGCTTTTTAGAAAAGTTCAGCGGAAGATGCGAATGCGAACTTTGGAAATTTAAGGAAATTTGGGGTTATAATTCCGCCGTCGCGCAATCTGAAGATGTTGTGCGTGTTCCCGCAGCCGGAGGGCGGCACGTCGGAGGCGGTGAAGCGCGCCGGGGAGAAGGTGGGCTTCGAGGTGACCATGGCGAGCTCGCTGCCTGCAGCGCTGGACGCCCTGCAGGCGTGCCACCAGGACATCGCCATCGTGGACTGCCGCTCGGCGAAGGCGTTCGACTACGACGCGCTGGCATCCTCGGTGCGCTCGTGCAAGTCCAGCACGGTGATGGTGTCCGTGGTGAAGCGCCACCATCTGGAGCGCGACGACGCCATGGCGCACCTGGAGATGGGCTTCCATCGCGTCTGCGCGGACACGACGAGCGCGTCCGCTTGGGCCAACGAGCTGCTGCAGCTGAAGCACGGCGAGTGCAGGAGCGCCCTGCAGATGGGCGCCAGTCAGGTGATGTATAAGGCGATGGGGGTGAGTCGCGACCCGGTCATAGTCACGGACGACATCGGGCGGCTGCAGTACGTGAACGCCTCCGCCGAGCGCCTCCTGGGCTTCCGCGCGGAGGAAACGCTAGGTAGGCATATCCAGCAGCAGCTGGCGCACGACCCCCAGCAGCTCACCCTCTTGCTGGGCACGCTCGGTAAGGGTAAGACATGGCAGGGCCTGGTCACTTTCAAGCGGAAAAGCCTGGTGGAGCCGGTGTTGAACACCACGTGCAAGGCGTACCCTGTCGTCTCCTCTGGACGCGCCCCCACGCATTTTCTCTTCGTCCTGGACGATGGGAACACGCTATATACCGGGATGCCACGCGGAAGCATCAATTCCCTGCGCAAGAGTTCGTTGGACTTTAAAAACAGCGCTGGGGACTACGGAAGGAGGACTTCCCTGGCGAAGTTGCCCTTGGAAGCACCAATTACCAAAGTGTGTTTAATTCATGTCCCTGTACCCTTGTACCCTTGTATCGTGTATCTTTTGTCTTATTATTCATAGATTATTAGCCTCATTTATGATGTGCAAGCGCAAAGCACACCTAGTGCCGCCGCCATGCTGGATAAGGTGGTGGAGATGCTGAAAGTCACGGAGCTTTACTCGCCGAGCGTCAAGGAGGAGGCCAAGGGGCTGCACGAGGAGCCGGTCGCTTCGAATCTTATCGAAGCACTGCTTTCTGTAAGTGTTCACTTAAGATGGCGGCCATTGTCATCCATTTTGTGTCTTTAGCAACATTCGGCTGGCATGGGGTTGAGCTCTAGGCGCAGCAGCAATGACTCGTTCAGCTGCCGCGCTGCCAGCGTCAAGACGCCATTTGGTGGCGGCAGAAAGCTGGTCATCGTCGACAAACTCCTGGAGAATTTCCTCGAGTGGGGTTTCAACGTGTTCAAACTGGAGAAACTCACGGAAAGGAGGCCGCTGGTGACGCTGGGGCTGGCGACTCTGTTGCATTTCAATGTGGCGCAGACGCTGGAGTGCGACGAGCGCGTGTTGTACAATTGGCTGGCCAAGATGGAGGCGCATTATCACAGTGAGAATCCGTACCATAACTCGACGCACGCCGCGGATGTCCTGCAGGCGGTGGGCGTGTTCCTGACGAAAGCGAGGTTAGGCATGATCTTGGATCCGTTGGACCAAGCGACGGCCCTCCTGGCGGCCATCGCGCACGATGTGGATCACCCGGGGCGCTCGTCGGCGTTCCTCTCGAACTCGGGGGGCCGTCTGGCGGTGCTGTACAACGACATCACCGTCTTGGAGTCGCACCACGCGGCGTGCACCTTCCGCCTCACGCTGGAGGACGACGCGTGCAACATCTTCAGGAAGCTTCCGAGGGACGTGTACGCCCTGCTCAGGTTCAACCTCATAGACATGGTGCTGGCGACAGAGATGACCAAGCACTTCGAGCACTTGGCCAAGTTTGTGAATGTTTTCTGCTCAACGGCAGACATGGAGCAAGGACAAGGGCAAGGGCAGGAGTTGGAGGTGGGTCTGGACCTGGAGGAGGAAGAGCTGTCCTTGGAGGTGCTCCACGCGCCGGAGAACATAACCCTCGTGAAGCGCATCATGATCAAGTGTGCGGACGTGTCCAACCCCACGCGGTCCTTGCCGATGTGCGTCGAGTGGGCGAAGCGCATCGCCGAGGAGTACTTCCAGCAGACGGACGAGGAGCAGGCCAAGGGGCTGCCCGTCGTCATGCCCATGTTCACGCGCGAGACGTGCTCCGTCCCCAAGAGCCAGATCGGGTTCATTGACTTCATAATCAACAACATGATGGACGCCTGGCATGGTAGGTTATCACCGCTGCCGTCATGTGATGGCGTCATGTCAGTCACTGTTTCTTCTTCCTTTGCAGCTTTCATTGACATGCCGGAATTGGTCACGAACATGCGCACAAACTATCTCGCGTGGAAGGAGATGGACGAGCAGGGATGCACCACCCTGAGCGACATCAGCCGCCTCCAGGAGAAGTCCGCCAAGTACCGGCTGTCCTTCTAAGCTGCAGTCGGCGTCTTACAATTATTGTTATTACATTACGCGCCGTTTGTTGTTGCTGTTGGTTTAACGTTTTGACGTTTCTGACCCCTATGGGTGTTTATTCAGTCCTTCGTTCGTATGTATGTTATTTATTTATTAGTTTATTGACCAATCATTCAATTGAACAATCAAATCAATCAAAATACTAGCTTGATAGGTATTAGTTAGTTACTTGAGTAGTTGATTAAGAGAAGAACAATCATTGTATTGCTAATGTGCATGTGCATGTCCCTCCTACTTGTACAAGTGCGATAATGTTTAAACAAAAACAAAAGTTTATGTAAACTTTTAAGAGAGCTGTCAAATTTGAATGTGACGGGACTGTAGTTGTAGGCAACTGGGGGTACACACCATTGTAGAGGTTAATCTCGTGCATTTGGACTCAGCTGATCGGAGTTCTGGGGTTTAAAGGCACTGAGCAAGTGGGTGTCTGGTGGTTGTAAGAGGTAATTATGATTTTAATGAGTGTTTTGTTGCTAATTCTTCATCGCTGCTCTTGTTCTACAGCAATCATTCGGCGTGCAGGGGTCCAGCATGGAAGACACCTCCTAAGAACCATGAACGAGGTGATGCAAAGGCTCTTGGCGAGGGCCAACGCGCCAGGGCTGCAGTTCAGCGGCGTATATTCGTTGCAGGGTGGATGCGGTTAAGTCTTAAAGTGTTACAACAGATCCCCAGGTGATACTTTTAATTAATTTAAATTAAATTATGATATTTCAAATGGCGTTGCTGGTGTGTTTATAACTAGAGATGCCTTCCATGGACCCTAACCAATGCCAGTTGCATGAGAGTGACAAAGAGGGAAATACCCATATGGTAAGTTCATTTATATATATGCGCTGTCATTCGTGTTAATGTCATGTCAGAATTTATTTCGCTAACAATTTGTTATCAATTTAAGTGCATTTCCAATTAATTGCGATACACGCAACAATTATTAATTGAAACAACAATGGAGTGGCGCAACGGTGGTACTGCAGGTGCAATTGCTTTAGATTCTTCTGGTTCCATTGAAGGTTAGTTTGTCTTGTGGAATGTTGTGGAGGTTGTAAAGTTATTCGGTGTTGTTTTAGAAACGGGTGATAAGAGTGGACACATGAAGAAAATGACGAATGATCAACAAGTGGCTGTGGTTCATGTCCTGGAAAACAGCGTCACGTATCAACAATTCACATTACGCTTTAAATTTTATGAAAGTGGACGTGACTAGGCGACTTGTAGATCATACGTAGAGGTTAACACTAACCAATCTTTACTGTTGTTATTGTTAGTTGTTGGTGCAGAAATTAAACTAATTCGTGTCTTTGTAGGTTCCAGGGCTTGGAAAGCTCTCCCAGAGGATGGTAACCGCAGTGGGTGGTGGTGCAAGACGGTATCAACGGCACATGCCTCTCGAATAGTACAACAGGTTGGTGATTAGCAAATAAGTCTTTAGTCGGTGATGCGTTACAACAATGGTGATCAACTTTTTTCAAACTTTAATAACTCCCCTTAGCAGTAAGGCAAGTTGATGGTTTAACCTCTTATTTTGTGTAGAATTCAATTCGGAATGCAATGCGCTTTAAG
>NBZA01010273.1:863-16365 GCA_003054995.1 Aleochara bilineata | reverse complement strand
AGTTAAGTTAATAAGCAAGTAAATGACAATAATTAAGCAGCGTGTAATTGTGACACGCGGCGATCATTTAATTATACGCTTAATTAATGTCGCGTGACGTCCCTCGACTGCAATCATTAGGGAGTTCCTACAGGCAGTTAATTGCATCGAGTTGTTTCAGCAAAATCAACACACAAATCGGTCTTCTTAAAAACTACAAAAATGTTTGGAATGTAATTAATACGTCATTTAGGAAATTGTGATAAATTAATATTCGCCATCATCATTATCAGCACACAACATGCGTTCCTGATGTTCTCGATGTTAATTCTCGTAATTACACCGCAGCGCAGCGCAGTGTCTTTAAGAAACGACCAAAAAGCGGCATCGCCTCGCTATAAATGAGTTTATAAAGCGTCATTGCGATCGTGATCGCAAGAAACAACGACGAAGAATACGTGGACGAAAAATGCTCGCGCTCACGCGGTAATTAAAAATCCATTAGCGGTGTGGTGTGCCTGGTCGGTCTCGTCTGCACTTAAGTAACAATGTCTATCGGAGCGCCATCTACGGTCGTGTCTTCTGTTATAAAACAAAGAAACAACAAATTGCGTCGTTTTGTGGCGTTTTGATTGAAACACCAATAAGCAGAGCCAAGAAACAAGAACCAAGGAGCAGGGAAATTTGTTTGCTGACATGTTAAAGAAAGCAAACAACTCAGAGATTCTTGTCTTGACTGGGTGTGGGGGTGATCGTCAAGGGAAGTCTAATCCGTAAATTTGTTTAAACGGCATTTAAAGACGGTGGAAGTGAATGAAGTGAAGGAAAGCCAGCAGGAGCAGGAGCTGGAGTTAGAGTTTGAGGAAAGGAAGAGGCGCAGCTCTCGCGAAGGATGGTGAATGGTGAACGTTAGTTAAGTCTGCGCTGCTCCCTAAGAGGTGAACAAGCAGGCAAGGCATGCAATGCTATTGACTTTGTGTGCTTCATTCTTGGGTAAACGCACTCATTGTTAGTCAACACTCTAATGAGACTGCTGGATGGCTAGACGAATAGAATGAAAAATTCGCGATTTGCGGTTCAGATTCTTATATTTTTATATTGACCCAAGGTAAACTTTGAAAGCTTATAACTTTTTAACCAGAAAAGACATTTAAATGCAACTTTCACAAGAAGAAAATAGAATTACTTACGATTCAGAAAATATAAATATTATAATTGTGGCTCATTTCTAATTAATTTTAATTGATGATTGAAAAAGAAATGATTGAGAAAGTTGAGGAGTAACGCGACGTAATTTTAATCACACTACGGCAATTACTTTTTATCCTCTGTTGTTATCGCGTCGCTGGGAGAAAAATTCAGACAAGAACAAGCAGGAGCAGGGGGAAGAAAGGGTTGATTGTTCATTTAGGTCCACGTCCACGGTACGTTTACTTGCCTGTTGTGTGTGTGGGGGGGACGGTTGCAGGGGTTAAGAGAGGCTAAATGCGTATCGCATAATAAAAGTTGTGTTAATTATGATAAATATTCACGGCTTTTTCCTGAGAGAGCCATGAAGTAAAACCATTCGCTTGCTTGCTTCTGCGCCTGCTCTTGCTCTTCTTATCCGCCGCGGGGTGGTATCATTTACGCGCACTCATCCCGGCTCCTGCTCGGCTCAATACAGGACGCAGGACGCCTTCATTTAACCCTTTCGCCTTTTAGCTCCGGCAAGCTTCCGCCGCTCCCTCGGGACGCGCATAACTCAGCCAAGCGAGGCCAAAGTAAAGTCAACAGAACACACTTTCCGGCCTCCAGTATCCGGCTGATTGCAATCCATTCACCTGCAAGCAAGCGCAAGCTCAAGCTCAACCCTTTTACACGACTTTTCCCTTGAAAAAAACCACACAAAATGTATGTAGGTATTTGTTTGTTATTAAATTTAAAGCAAACCAAGACAGGATTCATTGTTTGTTACTTAAGATAAACTTTTGTTATCCTGCATTCAGGGGTGGTTTGAGGTTATGATATAATATGCCAGGCGCTGACAACTCTTTCGCATAAACTTTTCCCGATTGCCTTGGGGAGTGAGGAAAGACAAGCCAAGCCAAGCCAAGGCAAGGCGAGAGCTCATCTTTATCATCCATATCCTGTTTCCTCTCTTCTCTTTTCTTCTTCTTGTGCTGTGTTGTGTTGTGTTGTTTAAGGGTTAAATATATCTTAGACAAGACAGTGTTGTTGCTAAACGTAAAGAAAATAAAACAAGCAAACAAGCAGACGAAGAAGAAGATGAAGACCAAAGCTAAGGCAAGACAAGACAAAGTTTACAGACAAAGTGTATGTTCTTGCCAGACTTTGCATTTTCCTGCGTCTTCTTCTGGCCTGTGCTTGGTCTTACTCTTACTTACGACTTGTTGTTGTTGCGTTGCGATGACTTTTATGACATCAGAAGCAAAATATCTTCATCATGTCTTGTTATAATACTTAAACAACGCAGATTAAAAAGCAAGAAGCAGGAAAAAGTAAAGAAACATCGTAGAGAAGAAAAATTCAAAATACAAATGCGTAAAATATTCAAATAAGGCTCATTAAAGACACTTTAAAGTTTAAGAAATCTTGTATGTTTAATTTTATTGATTTCTTTGCGCTTCTTCTTTTGAGACTGGCTGGCAATGAATTAAATTCAATCTTCTGCGATGAACGACTGAGCATCTTGATGTTTATTTATATAAGATTTACATTGAAAGTGAAATGTTTACTTAAGAGACAAAATATTGTCATTGTGGGTTTGATTTATAGAAAATCTTGCAACGCAACGCAACGCGACGTCTTGACTTGACTTGACTTGGATTGAATTGAAATGAGTTGAGACGAGTTGAAGTATCATTTAATATCATTTGGCGAGTAAAGTTTAGTGCGCATCCACGCATGTCACACCACAGGACATGCCAAGCCAAGCCTGCTTTGCTTTACTAAGACAAGACAAGACAGTGGACTGTCTCATCGCTTGAGTATCACATCTTTGATACTGTCTGGTCCTGTCTCGTGATGTCATTTCATTCATTCACTGGATCACAGTGGGTGCTTTGTGTGGACATCCAGTGACAAAGAGTCGATTCAAAACTCATTATCATACACTCGGTTGGTGACACATGATTTCAGATTTCTTCTAAGAAATGTTCAAGATTTTAAGTCTGCGTCGGAAGAAGAGACAAAGTCAAAGAGTCAAAGGTGTAAACTCTTCTCGTCTTTTATGAGCATGCGACAAGCACGGGCACAGGCACAGCAATAAAGAAGTTTAAGTGTAAGCCCTTGGTATTTAGGGCTTACTTGCCTATATTTTGCGTTTTATGGATTTTCACGCACGTGTAAATTGCTTTAATTTACACGACAAAATATTCAATTCCAGAGATAAGATGCATGTCCCCTGACTATAAACCAAACCATCCGCATCTTGTCTCTTGTCTCTGGTCTCTTCTTTGTGCCTTGTTTCTTGTTTCTTGTCTTGACTGCTGGGACACCCCATGGCTGGGCCGCTTTTATTACCATTACCATTATTCCGAAGCGAAGCTAAGCGAAGCTGAAAAATGTCTTCCAATTAAAAACGCTTTGCCGCTGACTCTATATATCAATCTATAGGAGGCGCAGCGTGAACCCGATCTACGGCCTTAAATATGCATTAATATTCGATTCGATTGGTCTTGCTCTTGGACAACAACCATACAATGTACGAGAGACGAGAGACGAGAATGAGACACTTTGTCACAAGTTTTAATTAACTTTTCTGTTCGTTTTTACGTTGCTTCTCATTTTGTTCTTCTGTTGTGTTGTCCAATCATCGATCCATCTATTGATCGATGATTGATTGTCTCATCCCTGCTGGTCGTTGCGAGATTGTCGTCGCCAACGGGTGGCCGACCCCTGATGGCGCACGCCTGGTATTTTAATTTTATTTTAATGTGTTTTATACGAAAACAAATGCCGGCGGCCTCTTTGACGCTGCGTCTGGACGAGAAAAAAGAAACACGCCGATGGAGCTTCTTCTCCAGAAGGAGGAGAAGGAAAGCAAACATTTATTTATTACGTGTTGTGAATATAAAATGTCAATGCGGATTTATACCACGTTCACCCAAGCGCAAGCGCAAGCACATACAATATTATTTATTGGATTGCTTATAAATCATACAAAGTGTTGAAAAACTAGAAGAAAAACCACCTTTTTCTTGATCTGTCGTTAAGGAAACACTTGGTATATACATACGTAGGTACATTGCCCAGTTGAAGAGAATATGGATCAGTGGATGTATTTGTATTTATTGCCGGTGCGAGTGGGCATATCGAATCGGAAATTTAAATATTAATATCATTTGTGCAGGGAACAGGGCAGAGGAACGAAACAAAGAGCTGTTTACTGACTGACCGACCAAGCGACCAGTGCGCAGTGGTGAAGTTATTCGCCAAGAGTTTGTTTATTTTTTATGCATACCCGAGAGATGCTGTGGAATATGTGCCAGGTCTGCATGCATTCATTCATACGTTCGGTTGCCTTGTGCCCTCGCCGATACTCACATACAATCATTTCCCGTTAATTTAATTTTTCATTCATTCGCGCACTCAGGAAGCAGAAATTGAAGCTGAAGCTGTAGAAACAAAGCGTACAAAAGAACAATCCAAAGACAAAGACACACCGAACAAAATGCAGTCAAATGAACAACGAGTAGAGTAACAATGCTCGTAAGAGTTTGCATTTCTGCCAGCTAGCTATAAAGCTAGTATTTAATTAGTTAGCAGGCGTCGCGACGCTAAACAATTTCAAGTCCAGTCCACATCCAGTTCCAGCTTCAGTCAGTTTGAATTATATATGCAGAAAACGGTAACCGGTGAGGATAATAACAATTAAAATTATTCCCAATGTGCAAATCGCTCACAAACAGGGTCTAAATGTTAATTGTTAATTGCTAATGGCTAATTGCCAACCCTATGGGTACTCAAAGGGGTAGTTCGCTTGTATTTTAATTAGTTTTATGACTGTGTGCTTTTTTAAAGTTGAAATTCATTTGTGACATAACAGAGAAGAAGAAATATTATATGCAAATGTTGCTTTCTGTGGTAGCTTGAGCCTCTGTGCGTGGGTGCACGGTGTGGTTAAAGAGCTGATGCGTGAACACATTGGACAAACGCATTGTTATTGTTGATATTGTTACCCCGCGAGTTGCGAGTTGCGAGTCCTGGTGAGTCCTTTGATTCACTCACTCACTCACTCATTCGTTACAATCGGCAAAGCGAACGGACGGAATGCGTCGATCCTCTGATCGCCCAGCGGGAACTAATCGCCAAAATCCCTGCTTTGCTTTGCTTTGCTTTGTGTTACATCACATCACATCGCATCACAATTCAAACTCAAACTCCAGCTACAGCTCCAGCTCTGACTTTGTTTCTGGCTGTGACTCGACTCGGTGTATTTGTATTTGTTGTTGTGGCTTGTGATTACTGGATGATTGCTACATAATTGTAACATCACAGAGACAATCTAACCACAACATTCTGATCCTAAATTCAATTCAATTCAATGCAATTCAATGTAATTGCGTTACTTTTTTCACAGTTCAGTTCAGTTTAGTTTAGTTTGTTATTTTTTTGAAATTGAAGAATTTTTGTGAAGAACGGCAATCAAATATAATTATTTAATTAATTTTAGTGAATTTCTCAAAAAAAATTGCAGAATCAGATTTCTCTTGGTCTTGGCCTGGGTCTGGGTCTTGGTCTTGGTCTTTGTCCATTCTATTGTTTAATTATAAAGAAGAAGATATTGTGTTCATAGCATCGCATCGTCTTGATTTTTCTTCGCCGCAGGTGACCAACAGCTGCTCTTTCTTGTCTCTTGTCTTGCCTTGCGTTGCCTTGTTCTGTGTTCGGTTCTTCATGGTCTTTCATCGACAATCTTAAGCAAAGTCACAAAATTAATTGCCCAATGCCTTAATTAATTCTCACAACATTGCGAAAACTAATTAAGTATAAGTTTTTGTTGGTCTTTGTGTCTTTTTGTGAATTTCTTCCTTGGAAACTCTTAAGACTTTTGAAGAAGACAAATGACAAATGGTGTGTGTCGGTGGAATCGTGACTTGACGTGTAGAACACTTGATAGATTTGACATTGGAATGGCACGACTCGCGGCGCATAATCACAATCAGTCTCAAGTCTCAAGTCTCCAGCTTGTACAGAGCGAAGCCAAGCAAAGTGAAGTGGACTGACTGGCCTTTGATGCGCTTTTTCTTCGTTTTCGTCTTCACAATCTACGCTTTTGCTGGCAATCTGATTGAAATAACAACGTTACATTACATTACATTACATTACATTCATTGCGTGTCATTTTTGTCCTGTCCTGTCCTGTCGTTTCTTTGTCACCTTTACTCCTTCGAAATACTCGTTTCACCGACAAAGATACAAGATACAAAATGCAGATTTGAAGTCGAAGTGGAGTTGTAGTGAGTTCTGTGCAATAATTGATCGCGTATCCTTGCTTTGGCTTGCCATAACGTGTTATTAAATTGTTATCTATCGATGAATTGAACGTAAGATGACATCATCTTATTGTACATTCACTCAATCCTTGACTCAAGTCATGATTACTTACACATTTTTATCTATTGGGACGCAATAAAACACTCAAACACTCTTTTAGGGTGACATCCACTTGTTGCTCCTTCTAGGGGACAATTTACTTCAGCCTCTGCAGCTCATTGTGTGACTAAAGCGGATAAAAAAGAATTCAGCCTCAGGCTCAAGCTCAGGCTCAGTTAGCGATGACACTTCTTAACCACCCTTGCAAGCCTCAAAGTGCGTTAGGGGAAGCAAGGAACTTGTTCTTGTTCAATTAAGATACAATGACTAATTCTATGTTTCTTTTTTACAGGTAAGCATCAATTACAGTTTTCTACTTCAAAGTGACATAAGTTGCAGCTGATACTGATACAGAGTCGGAGTCGGACACAAGGTCGGTGTTTTCTTGTCTTGTTAAGTCTCAGTCACACATAACGGTCTTGTGATTACAAAGCGTACCGAATTTCTCATCTCATCTCATCATGAGAATGAGGAACACACATTACCCAACCGAACATGACACGTTCCTGTCATTGCTGGCAATCAGTATTCAGTCGCCTGAGGCGCCAGCTCATGATTGGATTTGAATTCAGTTCAATTCAAGCCACATTACATTCTCTGCTAGTCTGCTGTAAAAGAACTCACATAGTATAGTATGTAGTTGAGACTTTTATGATGCATTTTTCAATTGTACGCTTGGCACAAGTGAGTGTGTCAATCAATATTCATACAGCGGAAAGAGCGTAAACATCCATATTTATGCGACACAGACACCGAATGTGTGGTATAGTAAGGGCTACTGTGCTGCCGCCCTTTAAATGTGTGGCTGCTGCTGCCACGGATAACTGACGCTTGCGCTTGCGCTTGCGCTTGGATATCGCTTGCGCTGTGCTTCATGAATAATTCCTCACATATTTACCGGGCTGTCAAGTGGCCCGCTTTGTCATGCAAAACTCTGTCGCAACGTCATTTTCACTTGACGTAACAATACCTCTGCCTGCGCCATGCAAAAATGTATCACATCCAGGTCTAGGACGCAACGAGGGTTGAAGATTAGACTACACTACACACCCATCCATCCATCTATTTAAAGCTTCAAAGCGGCATAAATGCCATGCAAATTCAATTCGCTTCTCAATGTCCTGTGAAAGAATAAATGTCATACGCTTTGCTGCAGTAAAATGAGTTGCATACCTACCGACAAGTGTATGGTGGGTTGCAGACGGTCTGAGTGATTATATTTTTCTTTTACTGGTCAGTTCAGCTTGCAGGAAAGTTGAGAAGTTGTAATTAGTTTTCACTTCGCATTTCATTCAATTCGTGAATTCATATTCGGACTCGGATTCTGAGCGAAAAATGTAAAACACAGGGAAGCGGGAGAGTTTGCATTCATGGTATGTATGGACTTGTAACCCGGAGATTTTTAATTAAGGCGGGCTTGAACGTATTCAGAAAGTGTTTTCCGAGCGGAAAAATGTTCAGTTCATTTGTCGTGCGTTGGTTTCGCTGCAAGGCGAAGCGATGCGAGGCGAGGGATGAGTTACCCTTCCAATATTCTAAGCAACCAGGCAAGGCAACCACTCGAGCACGCAATCAAAATCGGCAATGCAAGAAAAATGTTTGCGTGTTAATTATTTTTCATAAAACTCTTTCCCTTGCAAAGCAAAGCAAAGCGAAGCGAAAACGTGTATAGTTGTTTGCATTTTGTAATTCTGTTTAAATAATCCGGAAGTCTATCAACCTAATACGTCACTTCCCTTCCCTCCTCACAGGTATATTTTTAATATAAAAAAACTCAAAATGTAAAATTAAAAATTCACTTTTTCACATTTTTTTGGTTGAATTGTAATCAAATTTACTCAATGCCAGAGCCAGAGCCAGAGCACGTGCATGCAGGGTTAGTGAATAAAAATTTCACAGAAATTGAATTAGACACAAGCCTTGTGGAAATGGAAAAATGAAAGTTTAATCTCTCAAAAAGCGCTCTCTGCGGGCTGTGCGCGACATTCTAGTGTGCATTCAGCATAATGGGGCGTGCAAGACATAAAGCGCACACGTGATGACACACAAAGTGACAGATTAGCCATAACCGTGTGGGAATGCGGCGATTATGCTTGAAAATTTGCAATTTCGTGGCGGTTTGGCGTTCGGTGGAGGCACACACGCTTGGGGTGGTTTAGTATCAGCGCGTGAGCGTTTCATGCATCATTAAAATGACATAGCGCGCACTTATCACGCTCGTAAAACGCCAGAAACGCCACAGCAATGACATTTTCTCTTGATTTCTTGGCTTTTCTCAAGTTTTAGCAAGAATATCAATATTATAAACGATATTCAGCGCCCTTTCGTGTCTTGCCTTGTCTCTGGTTTGTATAATACTGAACTGACAATATGTTGAGTCAGGTAAGCGTACATCTGTCGCTGCCATCTGCCCAGGTATCGACGAAGGAAGACTTGGTTGTTCGTTCGATAATTACGACTATTTACACGTCTCATGAGTGCGCAGGGGTGACTTTCACGCGCTTGCCTTCCGGCGTTTTTCAACATGTTCTTGACAACTCTACTCTTTACTTTACTTTACTTTAGTTTCTTCCTTCTTTTTACTTTGCCTTGCGTTTATTATCCTATTACCACATTCATAACAAAGACTAATAACCACTATTCTTGCTTCTTTCATGATTTTTTGCTTCTTTATCTCATGGTTTTGAATTGAATTTTATAGAATTATGTAATTTCAGTCATGATACCGTCAATAACTATGATTAGTACAGTGAGTATTCGGCAAATTAATGAAATTATCAATTCAAAATCAACATCACAGTGCAGTGCAGTCAGTTATCAATTAAAATATCAACAATCATTTCATTACGCGTACGCGTACGTTGCAGTCAGTGTTGAAGTTAACCCTGAAGGGGTTGAAATCCATCCATACATGTACATGTTTGCGTTTGTGTGGCGATGATGGCATTAATTAAATTAACAACTCATCCCAGTCCCAATCAATGCTGGCTGATTCCTGCGAATGCCTGTAAATTGATTTTCAGACTCGCTGTGTTGTGACGTGACATGATGTTTGAGGTGATTAAACACAATTCGAATGAGTGACATGCGCTGCGCGTCATCTGCACTGGCTGCCCACGCACACCGGATGCAATGCCAGCGCCCCAAGCGGTGTGTGTTCTGCTCTTGTCAGTTAAATCTATCTGCAAATACATACGTATATAATCAGACATTAGACCAGAAAACTGCTAATAAAATCAATAAAAAGGCAGAAAGTGCCAGGATAATGAGAAAATCCAGCAATTTTACAATATTTTATGTTGTGTTGATGATTGAATCATTGAATCAAGGGCCTAATTTAAGCCCGGACGTTGGTATATATTGACATTGTGCGCCCTTTGGTCCGAGATTTATATGTAAATATCACATCACATCTATGTACATACAAGTGCTGAGTGCACAGTACATGGCCGAGAAGGGTTGGCAACCCTTGAACTGAACTGAACTAAACCTGAGCCAAGCTTCGGCGTACAGACTAATTATTTCGGTTGGAAGATCATAATCCCTCGTTGCGGTCGTGGAGGACAGTTGCATGCTTGCCATAAGGGTTGGAGTTGAAATATATAATATTCGTCATCCATTTTGTTCATATTCCGTTCACGTTTACATTTACATTTACAGTTTTCTGTTTTTCGTCAGTGAGTAAGACAATAAGTCAATTTAATGAAAAAATGTTATCTTCTTGAGAAAATCTTCTTTGGCTTTTTACAAATTTAAATTTAAATTTCAAATTGGAATTCAGTCACTTTGTCAAGTTACTTATACTCAACTCAGGCTTAAGCAAGTTGAATCTAGGCTTAAGTTATAACGGATATGCGCTCTTTAATTACGCGAGACACTCATTCGTCAAGCAGAACTAATATATTCGCATCGCATTGCGACGTAAAGTAGTAAATAAACTAAGGCCAATTGTTTTTATTATTTTTTCTGTGCGCTTGAAGACAATATACACTTTGTCGAGGAAACAACACAAGACAAGACAATGAAACAAACGACGAATCATGTAGCGTCTTCAAAGTCAACTCAACTCACTGCTTCTCCTCCAACTGCGTGTGAGTGCTCAACCAGCAATTAAGATCTAATTACGTGCCTTAATTATATAACCGCGAAGCTAACAGCTAGCTAAGACAAGTACAATCCAATCCAATCCGGCAATCATTGGTTCATGCTCATTATACTTGTGTCGTCTGTACACAATTAATAAAATGTCCAAGCAAATTAATTAATTAATTAATTGTTTTTGGTCTGGTAGATTAAACGAATGTCATTAAGTATTACTTAAGAAGTCCTTTGGTTAGAAATCAATTTATTTTAGTTGAGTTTTGGCTTGAAAATAAATTAACTTTTGTAGGTTATAATGCACAAAGGTAGCCTATCTAGGAACATATCAGGGGTGTTCACACCCACCGTGGTGCTTGCGCCCGTTGATTGATAGTTTCGGCGTGTAGGTATCAGGCTTGTATCGACCATAAAGACAATACAATACAAAACAAAACAAGCTGAAACAAAACGGAAGGACAAATTCCTCGCAGACATGCATGGCCATCACACGTGTCGTACAAACCATTCACTCATTTACTCCCAAAACCCCACAGTGGAACATGAACATGAACATGCGATCGGAACTCGATGTCTCTCCATCACCTTTATCTGATCACTTCTTGCACACGTTTTGTTTTCGTAAATTACAGCCTTCTTGCTTCTTACTCTTGATTATGTGTTATGTTGCCTATGATCATAGATCATAGATATTACTATATACACTTCTTCACGTAGCATTGCTCTGCTCTGCGTTGACTTGTCTTTGAATTGTATTTATTTTGTGATAGGATCACGCCTGGTGCCTTGTATCACACTTATTGCCGAATAAGAGCCGCACCGCACCACCGAGTCGCATGTTGACAACGTGCAATTATGTGTGTAGACCCGATGCGATGCGAGGCGAGGTGCCGTTACACGGTTTTGGAGTTTCATTTGATCAGAAGACCGATAAGGCAAAGCAAAGCGACACGAAGCAGAAGCAAGCCGTGAAGACGTGGACGAAGCGAAGACGCCAATGATCGTATCACTCGCCTTCCTTCCTTCGCGTTTCGTAAAAGCGTGAATGGGTTTTGTGCAACAGCGTATTAGCTTCTAATCAGAACGACAATATCTTTACGCTTTGGCTGTGGCTGTGGCTCTTGCTTCCACCTAGAAGTGTAACGCTTTCTTCATTTTGTTTCTGATTGGCATCAGTGGCTTACCAATCGAAAGCAACCTTTTCTTCTTTTGTTTTTATTTTTATTTTACAATAGAAACAAAATGGCAGTGTTTGCGCATGCGCATGTGCATGCCTTTGATAATTAACGGAACGTAACATTAACGAGCTAATTATTAAACAAAAACCTCTTGAAATCTTCTTCCCATTCATTGTGTCATTGATTACATTGTATGCAAATGAGATTCACCTGCGACTGCGACTGCGACTGTGACAATCTTGATCTTGGTTTGATTAAGATGATCACACACCGTCACATGTTATGTTAATTTTTCCTCTTTCTTGTAACGACAATTCCCATTCAAATGAAATTGCTATAATTTGCCTGGATATTCTCACTTTTTGTTCAGAGACACACAAAGCGCAAAACGTGATGCAAAACAATGCAAATATTGTACATACCTAAGAGTGAATAACGAGGTGCAGAAAACGGGAAGTACGAGATGAGTGACGTGACTCGCGTCGTGACTTAATGTCACTTTAAGTATGGTCATTGCTGGGCGCGAATTTTAAGCCAAACGTGCGCATGCAGATGGGAATTATAGCAAGCGAGTGATGATATTACTGCGTGATTGACATACAAATGGATCTTTTAGTCTTGGAATACAATGGAATATTGATGTTTTTTCTGTAGGTACGAGGTACGAGTACGAGTCTTAAGCCTGAAAACATTCTCAAATATTATTTCAAAACGCAGGATGTGCTCGGCATTGTCGTATTGTATTGTACTCTTGTTGATCTGCTCTATCTCTGCATCCGACCAAGCGTATGACATAATTTCATATTTTACTTTGTATCATGTTACCCGCCGGCAGCCATTTGAAATGATCGCTCATCGGTGCCTAATTTTTGCACAAATATTTGTCAGTCAGCCAGGGGGTGAGCGATGTAATATGGTACCAGTACCATTGCTCTCAATCTCTTCTCTTTGCTTCTGTTTTGTGCGTGTCTCTTCTCTTCTCATTCATTGGGGATGAGAATGAAACGCAGGCTCAAGTATGAGCATTCATTGTGTTTATTCGAGAAGTGCACTGAATCTCCATGTCCATGTCCATGTCAGTTCTTTCCTTTCCTCCTTGTGATTCATCCATTCCGCCCTTGTTTTCTCTTATGTATTCTCTATGTAAACCCAATGTATGGTTGGTTGCATACCATAGATGGATGTATGTCATAAGTACTATAATAAGTAGGCATTTAATACAGGACTTGAATATGAAAAAAATTATGTACACTCTGAGGATGGGATGAAAAGCTTAACAACATCTGTCATATCAAGCTGAAGGGCTGTTCATGCACTCATCGTCATCTCCAGCTCTCATGGGATATTAATCACTGAAATTTAGAGGTTACAGAATATAATGAAAACGTTTTTAGACATTTCATTGGTTAACAATTTGCTGTTGTCACCATTGTCACCAAAGTCCAACCAATGAGCAGTCTCTGTGCTATGTGCTCAGTTTCTATTGTCATTCTTGTTGGGATTGAAATTATAAGGCTTTGTCGTGTTTGTCATTGTGCTGGTTTGAGCCAATTGCCTGCAAGTACACGACACAGGACATGAGGACAATTTAAGCTTGGCTTTTATACCATTTGTCATCACTTAAGGATTAAGTGTACTTAGCGTATTATAAAGTACGAGGACCGACCAATGAAAAGCACGAGAAAGTGACGGACGGAAGTTGCAGTTTCTCACAACGCGAACGGCTTGCGCCCTAATAATAGTAATAATAAAAGCAAATCTGGACCGAATTGGAAGCTGAATGTGAATATCAAGAGGGCTGTGTAAGGGGCACCCTCTCAGTGAAGGGTACTCATAACCCTTTTGAATTTGAATGCACACGCAAGCACAAGCGCAAGCATGGCTTCTTTTTGCCTTTGTTTTGCTATGTTTTATTATATTAGGTACATACATATTTTGGCCTTGAAGGGGAAAGATGAAAATGCATTTCCCTTGCAGCATCAGATCATTTCCCACATCCGAGAACATCAAATGAATGGCATTCTTGTGATATTATATTACAAAGCAATAAGCAAACATTTGCTAGGTTAGGTTATGGTGTATGCAGGTATTGATACCAATTTTCTATCAATCGCTGCAGGTCTTGGTCGTGTCATGATCAAAAAAGAGGAGAAAAAGTAAGGACCGTGTCGGTCATCAACTGGTAATCATCATACCGATCATTGTAAGACGCTCTTCTTGTGCCGCGAGCCACAAAGTGTCGAAGCGACAAGAAGACAAGATCAAGATCAAGACAAGACAAGACAAGACGTAATCAAGAAAAAAAGACCACAAGTCGTTCCAATACATTACACACTCATTATTGCTCTTGCTCTGTTTATTACCAATATAAATCTTCATTCCAAAGATTTCCAAATATTTCCGTGCGTTCTATTCTTACATGACTTACGTCTTAAGTCAGTTTAGGTAGGTATTCTGTACATGTGTAATCTACTTAAGCCGCACTGCGGCAGGTAGGAATGCAGTGTCAAGTGCCGTGCGACAAGTCAAAGACGTCGTTGATTGTGTCGTTGTCAATTTTATTGTCGTTCAAAGTGTCTCGAAGGCGATTTTACACATCAGTGAGTTGTGACTTGCCTTGGCTTGAGTTGAGTCGAGTTTCTTTGTGAGCACGAGCACCTGAACTGACAGGTAGATCTGAGGATTGTCGTTGTCACCGCAATTTAGCCCGAGCTGCATGGGGCCGGCCACCCTGCGCCAAAAATCAAGAAAACATCGGTAAGACAAGACGTGCCCGCCCGACAAACGCGCCGCCTGCATTAATTTCCCATCGGCATCGGGCGCTTTCCCATTAATTCACTCCACCCTTGGTCTATTCCTATTAGACTCGCCCTAAAGTCCAAGTCCAAGAAATTTATTGAATGTCATCATTTTATATGAATTTTAAGACAATTCTCAAAGCGAAGTAAGAAAGAAACGTTTTAATTTGATTCTTTTTGTGGTTGTCTTTGTGTGGGCATCGACTGAAGACATTAAACCACTCGCTGGTCTCTTTGGTGAATTAGTAATTAACCAGAGCCACAGAGGAGAGGAGAAGAGATGTTAATGCATTGCGCTTCTAGCAATTCGTGCAGGTAGACAATTCTTTTGTTTTTGCATTGCGACTGCGGCCGGCCTGAAACTGATTTTCGGCTTGTCCAGAAGAAAAGGCGGATCAACTTGTCATTCCTTCCACTGGCACCGCGGTGCAGCTTGTCACACCACGCTTGCGGCATATTATTATACTCGTTCCGACCAGATAAATCATAAAATTCTTGTAAATTTCAATCATTAAACTTGAAAAAGTTAATATTTATGTGACATTCTTGAACATATTCTCATGCCCATGCTCACTAATGACTGAGACTCTTAAGGGTTCTTAAGAAAAGAGCAGGACGGAGAACAATCAATAAGCTATTAGTTATTGTACGCCTATTGTGCTGCTTTGTGTTGTGTTTTCTTTGCGACACGCCAGTCATTTTTTATTTCAAGAAATATTTGTGCCCTGAAGCGTCGCAAATGCGAATACGAATACGAAGATGGGATGAAAATGAAAATGAACCTTCGTTCGGATGATTAGTGCGGTCACTACAATAGCTCTTCGCTGGCGCTTGAAACTCATTTTTCTT
>NBZA01010269.1:0-49813 GCA_003054995.1 Aleochara bilineata | reverse complement strand
CTCACTGGTTGCAGAGATATAATGCCGTGACAAAAATATTTCTATATCGGCCACTGTGCGCCGGCAGAAGAGCGACAAAAACGACGCATTACTAATACATGCAAGTCAATATGGATTTCAAGCGCTGCCACCGCCACCGCCGACGCCGCCGCCTGCCTCCCTGCGATATGTCACTGCTAGTGGCGAGAAACGCACGTTTCGCACATGCCACCGCGAGAAGAGACACGTCGATATGATGCAACCCTCTTCTACTCTCTTGTTTTTTTCTTTTTTCATTTTCCCTTTTCCTTTTTCCTATTTCTATTCGACTTTTTCATACATAGTAGTGCGCTGCTTCTGTCCTGCCTGCTCTGCAATGCGCAACGCGTTTTGAAATTTTTATACACAGCAGCAGACACTGAAGGGTTAACGCATGTTGTCTACGCTTGCCAAGTGACAAGGGAATGCGTCAATCGCCAACCACTCTCCAGCCGCCTCCACAGCCACTGCCACTGCCGCCGTCGCAGTCGCCGACAGGGTGGTGCACTGCTGCACATTAGCTGCACTCGAATCTGCATCACGCGTATGTCATCATCCTCCCTCTTCTCTTGCTGGATTCTTGCCTGATCGGCAAGCAAATCATTATAAAAACGCAGCATGCAAAATACAGAAACGCTCCATCATCAATTCATTCATTCATTCACTCACTAGCTAGGTTCTTCTATATAGAGCTAGTTTTCGCACTTGTGACGCGATGCTGTTGGCTGAGCTCCTCAAGAACGCATTGAATCGTAAACAGCCCTAACCACTGATTAGGCCTACTTATCATCTTCAATCTCTCGCATTTGCATTGCGGTATGCAATGGAGCAACTCGTTTTACTAGCATCCATCCACGAATTCACGATTATATGATGAATTCATATTCATCATCAGCAGCAGCAGGCTGTGATGCTGACTGACTGACTGTCAATGAGAAAAGAGAATGAAAAAATGAAAATTGCAGACGGATTATAATTGGCTGGGTAGTGTGAAAGCGGCATGTGTGAGTTGGCACTTTGTACACATGCTTTGTGCCGTGCGATGCCATGCCACCAGCATGCCATGCCAAGCCGGAGGTGGCTAAGGATGCGTACAGTTCACATAACATAAGGGTTGAAGGGCTCACATATTATAATCCCCGCCGGCCCCGCACTCGAGGATTAATCAATACCGGGCGCAGGGGGCACGCCACGCCACGCCACTTGTGCATCAGCGACGTCTGCACCCTGTTTGCTAATTTAATAATATCTACACCACCATCTCCATCTCCTGCTAAATCAAATTGTATAAGTTGCACACAACTTATACTTCAAGTAAGTGCAACGCAACGCATCCCCTCAGTTAAAACTGCACTTGAAGATATTTTAAACTAATTAGAGACTTGCTGCAGGAAGGAAGGAGTATTTCAGATAAATGAGAAAATGATGTGAGGCGAGCGAGTGAGTGAGCGATGTCGATGGGAAAAGTCATGAACGAAATGGTCATTTCTTGTATTTCTTGTGCAACATCACGAATTGCATAATAAACATATAGCAGGCAGGCAGCAGTGAGCAGTCCGAGTCCGCTGAGACCGTAGGGCGGTAAGGTAATAACTATGCCATTATCAAAATAGCTTCGGGTTTTGCCCATTTCTATAATTTTATGCGCATTCGAATGAATGATTCCAAAGCTCAAGCTCAACCTCACAATACGACGACGACCTATACACACGGATGCAAATAAACAGCGCTAGCGCTCCTGCTTCCCTGCAATGAACGCGCTTCCACAATAATTTCGAAATGAATCAAATATGCAAATAATAGATCTTGGATAAAATCATGTTTAATTTATGAAAGCAATATTTACTTTACTTGATTATTTCCAGCCGTACGCCGCAAGTCGCTGATGCTCGATGAGCTGCTAAAGCGACACGACTTTGCCGCGTTGCAAATATAGAATAATACAAAATAATGCCACCGCCGCGGCGCCGAATGGGAAAAATATACACGTCGATGGCGGCTAACGATCAGCAAACACGGAATCCTCGCGCGATCCTTACTTACTTACGTGGAAAATGTATTCTATTCTATTCAATTCAATTCATTACGATTCGATTCGTTTCGCTCCGACTCTTATTGATTAGCAGCGCGTGTGTTTTAATGGCTTTTTACCAAATTAAAATAAACCACCCTCTATGCTTGCCTTCACTCCACTCACTCTCCGTGTATCGAACATTTATTATTGACGATATGCGCGTGCAGTATTCATAATTGATAATTAAGAAACAAACGACCCTTGGACTGGTGAGCTACACCAGTCCAATGTAATGTAAACTTTACGTAATTCTAATTTCATGGAAGTTTTAAAAGGGTAGTTTCTATGCACAAGGCGCAGTCTTGGTCTGTCTTACAATTGAAGTGCGTAATAATTTATTGAATTGCGTGAGTGAGTCACGTAATTATTTCATTTTTTTATTCGTCCGCTCGCTTGGCCTGGTCGGGGTGAAGTAGTGAAGCGTATCAAATCGTGAATTTTTATGAAACTTTCATTATCTATTCGATGGTTGTTCGTTCAGGGCGATTTTTATTCGGTTTATTCATTTCGTTCGAATGAAATGAAAAACCCGACCCATTTGAATAAACAATGAGACAATAACTGTAACACTTCCATTAATTACTGAGAAAAATGTCTATACAAAATGAAATGAAATATTCATTTGGATTTATTTTCGTCTTCTTGTGTTGCTGTGTTTTTGCAACATGCAATCATCAATGAATGCGCATTGGAGAAGAGAACCACAACGAGTAATATACAATTATACAATGTACAATAGAAGAAAATGAGCATTTTGCCTGCATTGGCAAGCGAGCGAATGAAAGAAAAGAAACTTTATTAAAATACATACGCTGCTCGTGTATGCAGAATGCAGTGGCGGCCGCGCCAAGTCCGCCCGCCCATCTCACAACAACACAAGAACACAGAACCGCACCGATGCCTTTACCTATCATTATCATTTAGGTAGCGCGAGTGAGGCAGCAGTAGCCGATGCCCATTTACATATTGCTTCCTTGATTACACATAATATTATTGCTGAGTCGTGTACACATGAACCACTCATTGCCGATTGCAATCGCAAAGAAAACTTCCACTTCGACTCCGTGTTGGTATTTTCGCATCCCTAGTCCGAAAGACCGCAGCCGTCGACTTTATTATATGTTTAGCTCAGCGATCAAAGACGCATTGCATTGCATCGCTTCGCATTGCTGGCATAATAACGCATTAACTATTTACGTTCCTTTATTTGCTTATGGCGAGAAATTCGCGTGCATTGATTACCAATTGATTGCCGATTCATCGTCGCCATTACTCAAGGATACTTCCTTCGTCGACGCGCCGCATTTAATTGATTAGAATCAATTTGCTTCGTCTTGTTCCTATTGCATACCATACATCTTATACTGAGTAACCTAAGTACCTATGTATTAGCTACTTATCAGACGTGAAGAGTGAAGAAGACTAGTCTTTAAAAGTTATGAAAGGTTTTAATTACTAGACGATGACGAACGCATTATAAAACATTTCAGAAATCAACTTTTCTTTTAAACTAAACTTAATTTAACAAATATTCTTCTTGTACGTAGGTAGGTCTACTTATGCGATAAAACTGTATGAATGCGAAGAAAATGAAGCAAGAGAAGGAACGAGCAAAGCACTATTAATTTTTTACCGAAACAAGTGAAGTTAATTAGCTGCAAAATAAGTTGAAACTTTGCTAATGATAGTTCTGATTGCAAGCAAGCTGTCAGCCGGGGCGACGAGCATTTAACGCCGCCGCCTCGGCGCTTGCACGCGGCGCCTTGCCGTGCAAGTTGTGACAAGTTGCGTCGCAATCCTCCGCCGCCTCTGCCTCTGCCGCCTCCACCTCCACGCGCTTTAGCCGTGAGTGAAGCGAGGAAGAACGACGGTGTCGTCTGAATGACGAAAAGCAAGGCAGTGACGAACACGCGCAGATCGTGCACTGATCTTGACGCCTCTTGCTCTGGATTCCAGTACAAAGTGATACAAAATATATATTTTCTCACAATGCAACGGCCATGTAGGTACCTACATCATATGAATGGTGCATGTTTTTGTAAACATTCAGTAGATTAATTCAAGCAGAGCAGAGCCAGGCTAAACTAAAAAGCGTTGAGCGCAACCTGTCTCAGAGCTGAGGTGAGGGTGTGTTTGATATATCGTGATGGCAGTAAGACGTATTAATAGTTATTAGTCAAGTCTGCAAGCATGCCAGCTACATTACTATTGATTACAACTTGTATAACTAACAGTGGAGGCGATCACGCAAGTTTGGCCCCACACAAATCTAAACAAACTAAACGCGAAACGCGTTTGTATTCCCTGCTTGCTTCTTATTTCTTAAGTATTTCTTAAGTTTTATCCTTCAAGGTGTTAGAAATAATTTCTCAAGCCAAGCAGCATGCAGCTACTTGAATTGAAAATCTTTTATCTTATATTTTTCTTTATACGCTGAACACTTGTTCGTACAGTTATGCGTATAATTAAATAATTAGTCATCGTGCAATTTCCGTTTGGTAATTGCTGCGAATGCAGTCGCGGCCGCGGCGCCGGCAGTTCATTATCACAGCCGTGAAGAAACGCACGAATCATCGTTGAAAATTGCTTGTAATTGATGAAGTTTTACACTGATTATCTTCATAGATTATCAAGATCAACTGCATGTGCATTTCATTAGCATATTATTTATTATCTAGAAACAAATCCAAAATATGTACCCTGTAAAAAAAGGGTTTAATTAATGATTAAAGGAATATTTAATCATTCGACCACCGAAAACAAGCCGCTCACTCACAAACTCCAACTGCAGTCCGCGTCTTATCAAACGCGTCATCATTAATTTGTTTGGGATTTTAATTATTGAGCGGAATACAAATGTCCAATTACATATGTTAAATATCACCCTCGAACAAGATTTCATCCAGTGATAAGACCTGCACGCAAGAGAATACCACGAGCAGAGAGAATTATTGAAGTCGAAATTAATAATTTTAAAAATATCTACCCTACTACTAGTTCATTAACATATAGAAATCTGTGAGTATCTGGAAGTATGCAAATTAATATAAATTTGTTTTTTCGTAAGCTGCCAAATTTTTATTCAGATTTATTCATATGCACCCTAAGACAAGCGCTGCAAAGCCACAAAAGAACTCTTTTTCTTTTCTTCTATGGTTCATCACCGGCAGCAAGCCTAAATCCTTAAACATGAAATGCAATATTAATGAGTGTTATATTAAGAAGCGGGGCATCCGCCAGAGCCGTGGAAAAAATACATACTCAACGCGCACCTGCTTGCTGACCGACCGTGGCGGGCGGACGGACGCGTGCCGCCCCACAATAGGCACTGTCGCGTCGTGTGCACGATTTCCGTTATTTTTACGACATGCAAATGAGGTGCTAACAAGTGCTCAAGTACGCCGAGCGAAGCCAAGCCAACTCCAACGCACTGATATCCTCCAACCCAACCCTTCACCTTGATCCTCATTTGGTTCAGTCGCTCAAAAATAAACCCCATTGAAACATTTTTACAAAAGATTAAATAATCGCCTTTTTATCACTGGTTTATAAATAAATCCACTTAATAAACGGATTAAAACTAACACAATTAACGTAAATAATATTTAAATGATATTCAAATAGAATTCGTGAAAACAAAGCAATAAAATATGTAACGTGAACTATGCGTTGTGTGTTGTGTTGTATGGTGATTGTCACACTCAGAGACTGACTGCATTGTAAATATTAAAATATATTTACAAAGATAAACACGAGCGGCGTTAATATGAATGAGGCATTTTGCTACCACGAAATAACGCCACGCCGAGCGACTAAAAAGTGGACACAACTATGTATGTAGACCTAGTCTGGCCCCGTTGAGCGTAATTTAAATTGAAACAGCATTATGAATATTAAAAAAGTTTAAGCGTTGAAAATTTCAATGCAATTTGCATATTTGATGAATGCTTTGTATTCTAATTATAGTATAACATTTAATACAAATTTTCCGTACAATTAAATACGCGCTACCAGCAAACAGATACAATTTATCAATACGTTTTGCACTAGTGAAGTGAGTGATTTCTTCTTTTGTACAATTTACAAGAAAATAGATGAAATTAATTTCATTCGTTCATTCATTCATTCTGAAAGCACACGAGTGTGCACTAATGTACTAATAAAACTAGACCAGAGTTGACTAGACACTAGATTTAACACGCAAGTAGTCAAACGCATTGGTCACTTTAGTGCTATTTAGTGTTTGCGCTCTAGTGGTAGTGTTGCTCTATGTTTCATTACTTTACACATATCAAGCGAATAGAGGCGAGGGAGTAGATTTAAATGGAATAAAGTACTTGAAAAGCAATGCTGGAATTTACACAGCAAAGCAACTCACGCCACATCAGAGTAGAGCAGAGTAGAGCTCAAGCGTTGAAGCGTTGCGTTGCGCTGCGTTCAAGCCGCCCTCGCACTGAGGAGGAACGCACATGCATGCATTAAATAGCAGGTGTGTTGGTATGATTCTGGTCATTCTGTCAGATGCACCCTCGACTGCATACCAAACACCACTCACCAACGAACGAATGAACGGGTGAAACGTACATACATACTCGAACACATACCAGGCCAGAGCATTTTACTTTCGATTTTATTGTTTTTAATCGAGCGTAATTCATCAAATTGTTTAAATTGATGGAATCGCCATCAGTGGACAATTATTGCTCGTTTGCCAAACCGCAATAACAACACCAAATACCGCACACGCCCGCAGACCGTTTATCTATTCGATGAGCGTTTTTCGCTCACAATCATCATCAACCAACGAACCAACGACTGCAACAGCAGTAGCAGTCCATTGCCGGCAATTGCAATCGTTATACGCAAATGCATCATGAAACAACTTTTTAACTCAATTGAATAGCGAGGAAATTTGTCAATTTGTAGGCCTTTTTACTCTTGTAAATTTGTTGACAATATACTAAAATCTGCTTTTACAGGAAAAACCACCAAATAAAATCTACAAAAGTGGAGTAGGTATGTACATATTGAATAACGTGAGGTGAGGTGAGGTAAAGTGAAGTGAAGATGAAGTTGTTCGTCTATTTGTTTTCTGGCGCCTTCACACTGAAAGGAAAGCTGCCATGTTAGTGGAGGTTTCACCAATGTGCCACCAAGAAATCTTGCTTCCAGGCGAGCTAGGGAACGGGGAAGGAGAAGAGGAAGAAGAAGGCAGACGCCCGTTCGTGCTCAAGATTATTACATTATCCCGAATTAACATTTATGCGAAGAGGCTTTCTGATAACTTGGCCCAACTACATTTACATATCTCTATTGTTAGAGGCTGGCAAGTGTAGGATATAGTTTAATTAGTTCATAAGTTTGCAGGTTTCCTCGATTTGCGCGTCTCCCCACACCGCCATCCCGGCGCTTCACCAACGCCGGGATGTCTTTCGCTGCAACCCCCTAAAACCTAAACCCAATCTTCGGAGCTTCGCAAGCACGCCAGGCTCTCAACTCAACTCAACTTATCGGATCAATAAGGGCCAGAGCCAGAGCCACCCAGCCCAGTAAGTTTCATGTTTGTTTGATAAACAATCTACTATAATAATATTAACCTGCGCCGCGCTGCGCTCTCTTGCGAGGCAAACTCGATCGCGGCTGCGACTGTCTTGTCTTCTCACGCCCGACGCGACCTGCCTGCCACTTTTCCCGAATCGACCCTGGTCTCGCTCCCATCTCACAACCCATCGGCGTCGCGTCGAAGTCACTCAAGCCAAGACAAGACAACATAATATATGTACCTACCTACATTCAAGCGAGCAAAAGCACAATAACTTGAGAGGAGCAAACTAAACTAAGCCAGACATCCCAATCTAAGATTGAGTCCTGGGTCCTGGCCCCATCGCCACGCAAGTCTTAACTAATATCTAACAGTAATTCGCTAAATAAACATCGTAACCTCAGTTGCGTTTAGAGAGCAAGCAAATGGATATTTCCATACGATTTTTAAAATTAAAACTTCACTTGAAAGTTGAATTAAGTTTCTTTGCCTATAATTGTTATGCGCCGTAACAATATATTATTATATTTTAATATGCAACTGTAAGTCTAATAACACACTGCAGTGCAGTGCGAGTCTATCGACTTGTGTGAATGTTTTCCAAGATTCACGATTCGCCGTTCGTTCTGTTCTTTCGTTACCGATTACAACATACGAGACATTATAATATATCATCAAAACTAAACAAACATATGTTACGTTTTCAGAGAATTTCATACGTCGACTCCGCTGCTCGACGTCGACGACGAAGACGCTCGTGCATTCGTAAAAAGCTTTGTAATGCAGGCGGAACATAAGCAGCGCACTTCTTCTTCTATTATTTAAATAAAGTTTAAAACTTTTCTTATTCGCTCACAACCTAGCCGCCCCTTCGCTGCGCTGTGTTTCTTCGCTGTGAGTGAATTGAATTGACCCAGCAGCGGCTTCTAAATAGTAAATTACGCAATGTAAACACAGCAAACTTCACTTCTTCACTTCTTTCCGACATCCATGTATACATAATAACCAAGGTAAATAAGTTAGCCTTGTAAAAGACACTGCCTGTTTTGCTACAACTATACTATTTTAAGGCTATGTTTGTATGCAAGAAGCAATTATATGAAGTGAAATAGACATATGACAAGTGGTTCGTTTAAAGTGAAAGAAATACGAATAGGATAGGAAAGACGACAGTAGTGAAAAACATAAGTAATACAAATAATGGCGATGAAAACGACGTTATACTTCTACAATTTTTTCAACTTCAAGAGGGTTGGGGTCGAGAAACAGAGAAATTTATGGCCCGAGACATGCAAGGATTCAATTTTCTCAATGTTTTATTCGTCTGTTCCTTCTATTGTTTCTCGGTTAATTGTTTTATTATAATTGAAAACCGAGACAAACACGCCGTTCTGGCAGGCGACGCGTGTCTTGACAATTTATAGAAAATTGCGTTTGGCGCATAAATTTGACACGGCACCAGTCGACTTCGAGTGCTGCGCTGCAGCGCGCTGTGGCGAGCAAATCAAATTGCACTTAGGAGTATGTAGGTACCCACGAAAACATCACGTTGCATTAAAATTCCCCAAAGAAATCGAACACGAAGCCAAACCAAGAAGACTTTGCGACTGTCCTACGCGCATAACCAGATACCTTCATTCATATATCTTCCAAGATATTTTTATACACTGAAGATGCACCACCGTTCGCGAACGAGAGAACTTTTCCAGTGAAAAACTGCACAACTCTACTCTACCTGGTAGGCAACCACCACCATAGCAGACGAGCAAGGGCAAATTTAATAAAAGTCATTTTTATTATTTATTACAAAATCTTCGTGCAAGTTGCCAACTTTTCGTGCAATTTAAAAAGCGCTTGGCATAGTTTCAATCGACTTTTAGTGCTGGTACATTTCAGCCGGCCAATAAAAAAATAATACGCAACTATATAAAAGAAGATAGATGATCATAATATATAAGTAAGTATAGTAAAGTATAATAGTTTTCAACTAAAACCGAAGTGGTTTTGAACCAAACTGCTAACTGCTGTTCGCAAAGCCATAGAAAATAAAATAAAACCAAATGAAATAAAATGAATTTAGATTTAGCTTTAAATGTTGTTAAGTATCTGTAAGTAATGCGTCGTTGAATGCTCACTGCTTGCTTACTTCCTTCTGGGTGGCTTGCCGCTGGTTTTCCGCGCCGGGAAGCATTCGGCGAGTTAAAAGCTGAGCACGAGACCGGCGGCAGTGGCGGTGTAACGAGTTGCGCGACACGCCGATGAAAAGAGGGAAAGTTTATGGGCGAACGTTTTACGACTCCATTTTACTGAGTTCGCCGTGTATCAGTGACATTTTCACAGGCAAGTGTTGCAATGCAATGTAATGTAATAGAGGCGACGAAGAGATGCATCCTCGTCCTCGTCCTTGTTCTCTTCCTTCTGCTTCTGTCGCTCGCTCGTACCTCACCTCACGTTCGTACAGTTAGTAATAATGAATTCGCGAAACAACAAGCGTGTCCTTCGCTCTGAATTATCGGTACTTTAACGTAACAATTAACGCACACTGAATGAATGTGTGCACGCCTGGCACGCGTTTTAAATTCGCGTTAAATTATCGTCCGTTTACGCTCCCGCTCCCGCTCCGAACGAACAAAGTACCAGAATATGTATAATAATTTCAAAGCTCAACATGCAATGTATTTCTCTATATAACTTTCCTCAATGAATAACTTTATTCTGTGAAACAAATAAAAAAAACTACTAAAACAAGACGTCAATAAGTATCTAAACGGCATGTACTGAAAGGAGTCGAGGCATGTGATTAAAATAATATAATTTTATGCAGATAGGCGTTGCATTGTTTGGCAGAACACGTCGACACCGAACGACGAGGAAACTAAACATAGATCTCTCAATACACAAGCCGCGCCGCGCCGCGCCGGCAAAATATATATTCGGCGTATAACAATAAATTTGTTACGAACATGTAATTACGTCCTTAGCGGCTCGGTTATTTAACATACAAACAGTGTAGTTGTAGTGCAATGCCATTTGCATTCCTCCTTACTAAAAGCCAGCCAGGCAGGCAAGCTGCACGTATATATGTATATACAAAATCATAAATATAAAAATTACCGCCCCCCGGCAAGCATAAACCAAATAGCAGTCGGCATCGCATAGTATGTTCGTCGCGCAAAGCACACACCTTCGGCATTATGCGCGGATCATTTGCATCTGTTGTGCCATTATATTTTAATGCAATTACATTTGACAAAATAATTATAGCCGTATTGATTTTGCGTTATTAACACGTTCAGGACGGCGCTTTTGCTGATTTCCCCTCTTTATCGCTAAAAAACTAAGGCTGGGCGAATATGATGCGTTAGCGTTTTAATAGGCTATTGCATTGTAGCCGACGCTACGCGTATCACCTGTACCATTGATTGAACGCAATGGCAAGTTCAATCACGACCCTATATTGGTTACCTCGCGTTGACCTTTAATTCGATACGTTGACAGGTAGGGTAAGACAGCGTCTCTTGTCCAATCAGCGTGGCTTAGATCAATGACATACCCTCACACTTTCCCTATCTCTGTCGTGGCGTTTTGTGCGTATTGCATTTGGCAATAGTGCCTACAAATGAATGAATGTGCTCGTCGATTATTTGCATTGCATTCGTCGAATCGAGTAGGCATAGCATGTATGTATGTAGTGTTTTCGCGTTTGCATTCGTATTCGCATTCACGATCAGTCAAAACATTATTTATACATTTATATTATATTCGTAGGCTTGTGATTGTGCTTGCGCTGGTTGGGGCGCGTGACAACTCAATTAACATTAAACCTACGTACGTAATCATATTTATTGCATTCAATTGCATTGCATACGATTGTATAATATATATTCAGCTAGCTTTAAACATCAAACATCACCACATCAAATGACTTCAAAATGATAAGATTTAAAAAAGTGTAACAAGAAAGCATGCAAGTGTTGAGAGGTATTGTCTTGGCGAGATGATGAACGACAATTTTATGCAAATACGTTTATGAATAATTCCCATGCTTGCGCCGTTTGATTTTTCACCTTTTCCCGAAGGAAGGCGGCAGCGGCCTGTGCCGAGCTTGTAATCTACATACGCATGTGGCATAAATTGCTCGCACTTCTTCGTACGTTGTAATGTAAGTAAGTGTACACGCCTAAGTCTTCGGTATCGGAATAAGTGAAACACTTGTCATTGCATTCGCACTCGCAGTGCAGGCTTAAGCAACATGTGCATGCATGATATGTGTGCCTGTTATTCTCCTCTACGTTATGCTTGTGGCGCGGCTGTAAACTAAAGCAAAGCAAAGCCAAGTAAGAAGAAGCGAAGATGTACAACATTGTGTGGCAGGTTAGATAGACGACGTATGCGATGTATGTAGGTATGAATATGCAATGGACTTATATGCACGAACTTGTTATAAATATGGACGAAACCTTCGATGTAAATGAAGACTCCGCGCGCCAGGAACTAATATATTTCAGTGTATTAACACTTTGAAGCGTCGGCCTGCCCGCAGCCGCTGTTTATATAGTGATATATCACGGGTAATTAGTGACTTACGATGTCAGATTCGGTTACGTATCGGCGCGGCGCGATCTTGAACACCGCGAAGAAGGTAAGCAGTCACTGCCTCACATCTAACCAGCCAACAACCCGAGACGAACGAAGGTTCGTACGTACGCATAGTACTATATGTGACGTCTTAAGTGCGCGTTATTTATTGCGATCGCATTCATTTCCCACATCCTTCAGCAATGAGCAAAGCCAAGCCACCAAGCATCTCCATATTGGTTGCTTTATGACTGCCTCTCGCTAACAAAGGACTGATTTTTGTGAAGAATTGAATTCGCAAATGATATCGTATGCTCATCCATACATAGTTGCTTCGCAATCATCATCATATATCTTTCACCACAGACTGGCATTACATATTGCAGTGTAGTGGCATGCACAGGACGCTCCTCAACAGACAACACCAGCCCTGCCTGCATTCGGACAAACAAGCGACTATCGGCGCGGAATAATATAATATGGAAATGATGGATGTATTTGTCAAGAACATGTAATTAAATTCTCTACATAATGTATAGTAGTATTGTCTTTCGTTGCACTCCGCAGTATTATTCAGTTTATATCAAATTCCTGTGACACATCAATAACGTCCATTGTGCTAATTACAATCGGCTGATTTAGTTGCAAGCTGAACCAACTATTGACCCATCCTTTAATTTCCATCATTACGCTTAATGGCATTACGAAATGCCTCACATATTCACTCTTCTCATTCACGCACCAATTAGCTGTAAGCCCTTATTTTTAATTAATTACAACTTGTAACTTGAAATATGGAAACCGAAATATCCGCTTGATATTTTCTTCGATTCATAAACGTTCAATAAAACATGGTAAATATCATGCCAAACAGACGCTAGACGCAGCAAAATAACAATATACAATTGATAGCGCTATATATACAATATATTTCAACGAGACGAATATATTATTTCAACATAAATATCTCCATCAAGAAGATACACAATGCGAGCGCGCGAGCATCACGAGTAGAAGAGTATATGGCAAGTATAAATAAATACGCAGGAACCCCACAAAGAAATTATTGAATTTCCATACAAACCGCGGAGATACAAGTTTATTCTGCCTTTAATAATTCCCAATATTCAATGCTGCTGTAAAGTTAGTTTCATATGCAGCAAATTTATTAAAATTTCATATAAAAATTGTATGTGCGTACGTCTAGGTTTAATAAGTTTTAAAGAAATTCTTAGGCATTCCATTCAGTGGGCAGGCTGTGATTATAATTCCGCGAATGTTGTAAAAATAGTAGGTATAGGAGAGCACTCACTAGCACTGGCACTGAAAGCTTATAATTTGAAATATGTAAAGCTCGGCTATTATACAGCGGGTTTCTGCGAAAACTGCCTTTTTGCTTAATAATCGTGATTAATGCGCGCTGCGCCTGTACAGTGCGTTCGCTAGTTTCGTGCGTTCGTTCGTTCGTTGATTTCTTCTCCTCCATCGAGATCGCAGTCCCGACCAGACCCGCGGATCGCTGGGAATCTCATATTTTTGCGCACGATCTCGTGTTGCACATCGTGATCTTAAATCAGGTGCGATTATATTACAACTTACAGGCTGATCAGGACGAGCAGAGCAGAGCAAAGCAAGAGCAAGAACTACTAGGCAGCAACCAACCAACCAACAATGTAATAAAGCACATTTACATATTACCGCAACTAGTTGGAATTTCGTGCCAAATTCAAATGCGAAGTGAAGTTTCCGAAAACACGCGCTCCGCTTCGTTTACAACCACTACCTGATTATAAATCGAGCACGAAAATGCCATACAATAGAAAGCGTATTAATCAGCCATGGATTTGCAATCCACGAATCCGAGCTTTGGAAATTGATTTTAAATTGATTTCTCAAAAAAATCAACACAAACTTAAATGTCAATTAAATCGAAAATAATGCGTCCGTCAAATAAAAAAAAACTTGCATTTAGTGCGATTGCAATTTATTAGATCGCAAAACGTGCGCGTCACATTAAACCGATGGCGCTGTCATCAGGGCTGAGCAATTGCAATGAAAGTATGTAAGCACCAAGAAGCACCTGAAAGACTACAGACTACCGACTATAGTAAGGGTCTTCTCTACAGCTTCAAAGCGTTCCTCCGGATTAAAGATACATGAATGCGAACGAGCATAAATAATGCAGCACTTTTTAATGCCTCTCAGTACGTAAGTGCTTCACTAGCTGGTCGAGTAATGTGCGAAAAACAGTGGGCGCCACACACCACCATGGATGAAATATCATAGCTTTTCATTTATCGAGAGCCTAATTTTCAAACTTAAATAACTTCGTGTAGAAGTGGGGCAAGTTGTTGGTTTAACCACTTATTTTGTGTAAAATTTAATTCGGAATCCAATGAGCGTTAAGGGAAAATTCTATCTTTTACGGTTCAAGAGATATTTGGCATCAAACAAAGGAATATTTTTTCCATCAAAATTAAGAAATTACCAAATATTGACAACTCCGCTTAGAATTAAGGCAAGTTGGTGGTTTAACCACTTATTTTGTGTAAAATTTCATTCAGAATCGAATAATGTTAAAGCTAAATTGCTATCTTTCATAGTTCAGGAGATATTTCCAAATTTGTGAGATTCTTAGGAAATATGTATAAATTTTCTGAAATCCAAACTTCTTAATACTCAGAGCCATTTTTCAAAATTTGAAATTTGTCGCGAGCTGCACATTCATAATTACGTATTTAAACAATATTCATGGCTATGCACATATGTACAAAAGGTGAAATATAATAGCTTTTCATTTATTGAGAGCCACAAATAATCCTTCAAAGAGCCGCATGTGGCTCGCGACCCGCAGTTTGACCACCTCTGTTATATAATCTATTTAGTTGAGCGTTAAATTGATTACAAGTTCTAATAGGAAATTTTGGAAACCTTGTAGGCTTGTAACGTATGCATACGAGTACTCATAATTCGTAGTTCAGCTTGTAAGCTAACTTTCAGACGTCGCGTCGCGACGTTCTTTTTTGTCTCTGTAGGTAATTTTGTTATAAATAATGCTTGCAGATCACATCACATCACATCAGATAGCATGACAGAATGCAACAAACAACCAACTAATGCACTGCCATGTTACAAATAGAGTTATTATGTTGGTTATGTGCGACTAATTTATGAACAAGCATGAACGAACGAATGAACGAGTGAACGCGGGTAAGCTGTGGGTGTTGTATGTATGCAGATGTCTAACATAAACAAAGCGTGAAGTAAATTATTTAAGTGTTAAATTGTGCATTAGACTATCCGTTAAAATTTTAATACGATGCACATGGCACTCCCACATTTTAGATTCCTGCTCGGCGCGCGATTACTTTATAAATAGACAAAACTAGACGAGACGACCGTAGACGACTGGAGAATAAGAGGCCTCTGTCTCGGTGTGTATTGATAAATGAGTTTAATTAAAGTTTTTTCTAAGTTAATTAATTTAGCTTGGCACGGCTTAAGTGATCGAGAACTTTCTAAGCAAGTATGAGTTATTAAAATATCCTTATTATTTTAATTATAACCTTGAATAGTTATTCAAATGTCCTCAAGCTAGCAAAGCAATTCCAGTAATCAATAATTAACTATAAAAAATGCTAATAATTAATATTATGAAATATAAGTTAATGGTGTTCCATATTCAGTAGAAAATTGATAATTACAGAGACAACAACTGATATACAAACAACTACTCACATAGCCAGAAGGCATTGTTGAAGATTAGATCAGATATTTGCAACAAAGAATACAAATATACCTATTAGGCTACGGTATCAACAAAGAGTAAAAAAATAATTTATAAATTGTGAATAACGCTTTAACCTTCATCGTCAATTAACAGTTTAATTGGTGCCAACGCGTTTATAATGTCATTTATAAAACGATGGCGTCACAAAAGCACGACGCTATCATCGCTCAGCTCAGCTCAGCTCCACTCCGCGACATGTCGCGCCAACAGCGTCATTGTCATTATTATTACTATATAAAATTAAATGGAGTTGCTAACTCGATTTTAAATTCATAATACAATATTTTGCTTCAAACATAACGCGGCTGCCGTACTTGCCGTGCGTCCACAATATATGCATCCAGCGCTTACACGTTCGAGTTTGCCGTAAAGTGTCACAAACTTTGTTACATTTTTTATAATTCATTACCATTAGCGCCCCGGCAAAAAGCAATTATATTAAATTACATTATATTCGCCAGCTCACTTGCCTGCTTGCCGGGTGACTTTTATGCGTTTTCAACAATTACGAATAACAAACAATTTATAAAAACGTTTTCTGCGCTCAGCCAGCCAGCCAACGAATTGAACTGAACTGAAGTGAACAAACAAACGATTAAATTTTCCCTATCCGCTCCTTGCGTCCCTTGTTTTCGAACGCAATTGATTGCGCTCATTAGCCGGAGGAAGCGTGCAATTTGCTTATTAATTAACAACAATTAACGGACGTATTATTAATTACATCTTGTGCTTTTCTCCGAAGAAGAAGAAACTAATGAAACGCATGCCCGCCGTTTCTTAATTGTTCTTTCATTTACTTATTCGTTCAATTAAACAACAGATCAAGCAAATGAATAAATTATTTGCACCTCACCGCACATCAGCGTCATCTATCGGCGACAACTGCGATAAGGAGACGTCAACTCACCTATAACAAAAAAACAACATTATACATCAATACAATGTAGGTAAATACAAAATTCAGTTCATTCATTTGTATAAAAATGAAATTGGCATTGAGGGAACGAGGGGCAGCAAAGGTAGGTACAGATAGGTGTATATACATTGTATGTGGAGGCGGCAATGTGTGACGTGGGGGTGGTGAAAAAAAGTTGTTAATTAAATTTTTCCTATACAATTCGGGGCCAGCTCGGCGGACAGGATACATTTTTAACATTTTTACAGCAACTCCTAGCCTACAACACGTCCCTCTCGCTGCAGTGCTGTGCAGTGTATTTTTTGTTTTGCGTAATTGTGCCGTGCCGTTTCGGATAGGCGTTGAACTATAAAATATAGGCGATGTAACATTAAACGAAATTTAATTAAACAACTTTTATATCCTGCCAGCGCTATAAAAACGTCCGCTATTATAACAATGTATCGTAAAGAGATATAAATTCCGCTTATTTGATGGCAACACTGTAACTGTAACCAAATGCGAGTGAGAGCACCATACAGCCCCGTGTACGTACGTAAAGAACAAAACAGGAAGATGATGGTTTCATCTCGCTGCTGTTGCAGGTTATGAAGTAATATGTTGGCGATACGACACTGCAACCCCTCCGTATTGTAATTTACAATTAATAAAAAGCGTAAATCATAAATACGCTCGCTCACAATGTGGCAACAATGTGAAAGCAGTCGTAAAATGCGCACTTGACTCCAACTCCAACTCTTGGACGGACGACAAATAGAAACCGCAGATATAATACGAATACGTTTGTTGCTCACTTGTTCTGTTCTAGCGGTGTTCGAACTCTCAATAAGCATATTTGCATGCAATTATTTAGAATCATTAATTGTAAGTAATTTACGACCATAAACCAGCCGCCATACCACGTAACGTAACCGTAAAGAATTTCAGCTTTAAAACAAGTAAAGAAATTTCAATAATTGCCTCAATAAAATATCTAATTAAACACAACATCTCGGTATTTAGGTATATACTTATGTATAACAGTTATAATTAAAAATGACCAGAATAAGTCGACCAACTTATACCATTTATTATACAAACATACGTACATCTGCGCGTAATAAGAAATTAATAATTTATATTCCAATTAGAACGCAATAAAATATGCATACAAGTAACAGTTAGAAATTAATTCCTAACCAGAAACGAGAAATTTCTCGCTGAAAATCCACCCAACTTAAAACGATAAAACAAATGGAAATCAAATCAGGCATCGGTTCGTGCATCATTGATTTCTTCGAATATGCTGCTTACTTCCGTGCTTGCTTAATTGAAAATTAATAATTTATACGGCAATTTAAAACTAATAAAATATAAAATTAACTGTTAGAGAAATTCATCGCAATGATTAGTAGTAAGCCAGGCGCGCATCATGAAACTTCTTGTACTTGTACGTACCTACTGGTAATTCGATTTTAATTAATAGTTTTCCACTATACCGACATCATATTACTGACATGTAACAGTTACCGTCTTCCCATCAGATTTCAGTAAGTATGGTAATGACTTAAACTGAACTGTATGTGACTTAAGTTGAGTGCTAATTTAAGTTGCATACTGACACGTTACTTCCACTGCTTCAAAAGAAAACTGAACTGAGCTTAAGTGAAATAAATATTCAATATAAATTGTATCAGCTTTGTAATGAATGTTATGAAGAGAACCCAACAGATATTGTAGGTGTGTACATATATGATTGAATGCGATGAATGCGCAATACTAACCAGGCAGGCAGACGAACGAATCTATTAGCGTATAAAGATGATTTAAGTCCGATTTCACGCTTATTCATGTCGGCGTTATGCGAGTTGCCGTTAGCTTTACGATGCACCAACAACATGGATAACTTAATATACCTCAGCCTTCTTAGAGTCTCAGAGCCTTGCGCAGAAAAGCAGGAAAAGTCTAAACGCCGCGGCTGCGCCGATGACAATGAGTATTTATTGAAACATCAACACCGCTGAAATAATGCATGTGCGCACCGCTATAATACGCCTAGGCGTCCATTCATTCATTCCGTGCATTGGCATTGAATTATCTCTCTCTGAGAGCAACATGCGTTCGGAGCACGTGAACACGAACATAAAGTATGCGCAAACAATTCACACACACGGCCGGCTTCATATGCCAACTTTTAAGTCTTTTAACTCTTTATTCCCTGACCTGACCTTTATTTCCCTTTACATTTGAGGTCGGCACCGCGTGCGCGCATGTATGTACATATGGGAGCCGAGGAGGCAAGGCGAGAATCTGTCCTGTCGTTATCCCAGCCGCATGTTCCGGCAAGCCGCAGAAACCGCAAAGTCCTAACCGGTTCGGAACGGAGCGGAGCGGAGCGTACGTATACGTCGGGCATTCCTGTCGGGACACCGTGATTATAATCCCCGGAATGTGGCGGCGGATCAGATGTGTGCGGCCCGCCGGCGGCGGGTTTTCCGCACACACGCGACCGAGGGTTGAGTTGGATAATGCCTAATACTGAATGCTAATGCTCATTGCATTGCGCCTCCATACGACACTCATCTCGACTGTGTGTGGGTGCATGGCATAAGTGAAGTGCTGACAGACTAGTAGACTGCAACAACTCGGCATTGAATTCGGAGCGCGTGCTTCTAGGCGGAAAGAATCGGTCGGCATCCGGGCATGCAATGCGAATGAATTGATCTGTACTGAACGCTGTACACCGACACCGACTGGCTAACAAGATACCAATTAGCAAGAACGCCAAACGCGCGCATTCCGCCAGAGAGCTGCATGTTTTCCGGCGTGTTTTACATACATTTGTGGCTGCTACCGCCTCCAACTTATTAACACTTCTTTCTTGTATTTACATATATGTAGGTACATATTACAGATCCCTGTAATAAGAAATCTTACAGTTGTCTACTCCTAAATACTAGATGTAAGTGTAAAATGCAATTAGGTAATTGAAGCACACACCTAGCCAGCGACTGCGAATGCATAATTCACTTCGTTCAATCTAAACTTGCCTTAAACTCAAAGTCAGTTTCAAAATATGTTAGCTGCATATATCTGACTAATGGAAGCGAAGCCTTGATATTGTACCTGATACGTAACTGTACTCCTCTTGGTAATTGCAAAGGAAATAAATGTACGATCAATAATCGCATCATAAACGCACGACGACAAGCGTTTCATCGTAAACAAATTAACCGTCTTTGTGCGCTCCTCATTGCATTAGACTGTTGATGCATTTCGAATGACAAAAACAATGCATCATGACTTGTTTCGCTGCACATGTTTAGCAAGGGATGCGATACGATACGATACGATGCCTAACTCGTAGTATCTATGAAATAATTGGTGGTGCCTGAGTCAGCGTCGAGCTAATGGACTGAGTGAGCGCAGCGCGTCCCCGAAACGAAGTAATCATATTAACGGCCATAATTAGCAACCCCTTTGAGAGCGCAGCGGAAATGCATCCATATCCTTGCTGGAAGGTCGGAAGGACCTTCGGTATGCATCCATCTCATCCTCACACGCCAGCGCCGTCTATCTTTTTATCGCTCTACGTCTTCGTGCTGCCGGCCCAGCCCAGCCCGGCCCGGCCGCCTCAATGAAATGAAATGAAATTCCAGTTCAGAGTTGACGTTAGGTATGTAACTCGATTAATTTATTGTCAAATTGACTCTCGGCGCTGTAGTCAACTTTGCTGATAAAAGCCGACGAGCGACCAGTAGAGTACCAGTAGCCAAGTATTGTGTTATCGACTTGTGTATGGTTTTGTCCATTCAGCGGCGGATATAAATGCAATTATTAAAGATTGGAAAACCACGACGGAACATTCGGAAATTACCGCAACGCCAATAAACAACTAATCAAATAATAAAGCAGCTTTTTCTTGCGGCGCGACACGCTGAAATTCACGATTGTTCGTTCCGTTCGGCGCTAATGTCTTAATGAGAATCAAGGTGGTGCAAGATGGAAGCGCCAATGACAAGACGCCGCCAATAATTTTCGGTAAATTCTAAGTCAAGTTAATCTTAGTTATATAAGGGTAGATTCCACTCACCCTCAGGGAGCACTTATATACACGTCGGTACGTAGATACCTATATATAAATCTGCTACGAAATTAATTTAATTTAACACTCAGCGCCACCCTCATCTTGTGAAATGTTAATTTACACCCAAAGAAAGATAAAATGTGAAAAGATGAATGCAATATGAATTCAAAGGTTAAATTATTCAAGCAAAAGTAAAATCAATTCAACAGATAATTGCGGAATAATTGCGAGGCATTTTCCGTCACTTTTATGTATCCGTCAAGAGTCTGTCCGTCCGTCCATCCGTCGATGGCGTGTTGGTGCATTTGTATGAAAAGCCGCCGCCCGATCGACCGCCTCAGCATAAATGTTTAAGCGAACACAATGAACGAACGACCGAACGAAATCGAAGCGCGTGAGCAACCGACCACCACGAGAGGGTTGCCGCCGCAGAGCAGAGGAAATGATTTGAGTGATCGGAGAATTGTGCCGCACACCACGACAGCAATTCTTGACGCTGAGGCATAAACAAAGCAGCGAACCCGCAAATAGATCATCTTTCCTGTTAAGTACAAACTTTCACAAATTGCACATCCTTCTGCAACTAAATGACTAATGACTCTTTAAACTGACGAAAAATCAAAAACCCAAAGCGATTTGAAAGTACGGCATGAAATTATGCACAATTACAGCGCAAAGAGCACAAGCACAAGTAAATGTAAATGTGCAAAAAGCGATTGAAAACAAATTAATACAAATTGAAAATCGTTCCGTGCTGCCTTGCCTGCCAGGTTGTGTTCCAGTTATGCAAACACGAAATTAGCTGATATTAAATTAATTAAACATTAATGTTTAATGTTTGGCTCGGTAGTGAACGTTTGAGTGAGTTAAGTAGTGACTTCCACTTCACCTCCGACTTTTCAACTTTTATAGAATAATCAGTGAGTAAATGAGTAAGGTGTAAGTACGAATATGTAAGTGCATGTCAAACTAACCACAGAAGTGTCAGTGATAGTGCATTATCGGCACGTTCACTTACTATTACCTGAAGCAGAGTAAGTACAGAGAAGTCAAACGAAAGACGGAGCCAGCCAGAACATGCACTGCGCTGCGCTGCAATGTGACAGTTCGGCTAAGAGTTTTAAACGTCGTTAATAACCAAACCGCATAATACAATTCCCGCGCACGGTGCGCGCAAAACGTGCAAGTCTCCTAATGAACGCATCACGCGATTCGCTCACAAATGCTATTCGCGATTCTCTGACAGGTCCATTACTAGCTGTGCGCTGGGTAATGCCATCACAGTGCTACCTTTACTCGTTTACTAAAACTAATTACAATTAGTTCTAAATTACTAATCAGTCATATGCATCATCAACTTGTGCGCAAACTTTCAAAAAAGTATAATTTGCGCTTCAATCACTCTGCAAAGCCTGCGTGTGCCTGCTAAGAAAGTGTGATCGTTTGTTGAACAAGTGCTGCCAAATGCTTAACGTGAATGCGGACGAGAAAAGGAAGAAGGAAGAAAAGCCCTCGAGTGCCAGACGAAAACGTTTTGTCAAAGTGGCTCGACACGCCGCCACCACCACCGATCCTGCTGCCGCCGCCTCCGACGTTCGCAAACTGAGGGCGGCTGTCTGAGGTTACGCGAACCCCAAGGTCGACGTCGTACAACCACACAACGCGAGACTGTATAGTCGCAGACACGATGCTCTCTCCTCGGGTTCGAGACGATCAGCTGTTCCACGCGACAGCCAGCCAGCCAAGAGGAAGAAAATAAACAAAAAGATACAAGAAACCTTGAGCTTGAGTTTGAGTTTGAGGTGCGTTTACTTCGACGTGAGACTTAAAATTTCAACACTAGTTTGTATAATATATTGAATTCTTGGATTCCGCACAAATTGAAGCCGTCACATGCACGAGAGGATTTCTATTGGAACGAAGGCTGATAGCTTGCGACTTCACACGACGCGACGTCTAATGAGAGGATATGCATCTGAATCTTCACCATTAAGTAAATCTTCAACTTGTGAAGTGAGTGCGTATGTACCTACGTAAGGAGCCAGAAGCAAGGTGCTAATGGAATCGAGATGTCAACGGCCTTGTCAGTCATGATGCTGGCATACTCTGTATTCACAAATGAACGTCTTAGCAATTAAATAGCTAATGATAATTAAATGATAATAAATCTTGAATATATTCTCTTCCTTTTCCGTGATTCTTTATTGTTTTTTACTGAAATTTTATTAAGCATTTTTAGTCTAGACGTAAATTAAGTAGATCATACAGACATATGTAGATGAAATTGTCAAATGTTATAAATAAAGTTATGATATCGTGATTGAATTTTTTACGTTGGAAACTGACGCTGTTAAAATAAAATGAAAAAACGTTATGTAGAAATAAAAATTGTCAATAAAAATATTGAAAAATAATAATAATAGAAAAAAGTGGATACCTACAGCGAGAACAAATACTGAGCTATCAAAAAACACCGAATGCTCTATTTATTTAATAGATTGAAATACGAATTTTATTTATTTATTTGCGTTCGCGAGTTGGTTTCGCGTGCAACCCATATATACATGATATGTTAGAGAAATATTTAAATAAAATTGTTTTTGTGCATAGAAAAATTCCACTCCATTGGCATTGAATTGAATTGAAATCAAAAATCAAAGCAAAGCAGAGCACAGCAAGGAAAGCGTAGAATCACATAGCAGACAGACAGACATACTGCCAAACGGCCGTTGATTAATTCAATAAATAATAAAGTTTTTAATAACTAAACTTTAAACTTTAGCTATTTGTATTTTATTTTCCCGGCACTAGCAGCTAGCTAGCTGGCTAACTAACTTAATAAATTTAATTCGAAAATAATAAAATAACAAATGGCAGCAATAAATTTAAAACGCAGCGACATTTACGTTTCCATCATTTATTTATTTCGGAACCAGCCGGATATATATTGGGCGCAATTTTTTATTAAAAATATAAATTAATTAAGCGCATTCAAATGTAAAATTGTGCAACATTTGATCAATTTATCATCGCACTATAACCTCACTGGATGGCTGGTTAGTGCAAAAAATGTATGTATATTATTTAATTCAACCAGATGCTTTATATTTTAACGAATATGACATATTCATTCATTGGCGTTGAAAGGCCAATGCAGAAGGCGGCAAGCCATGTCAGCAACAACAGGCACTGGCGGTGGCGGTAGCGGTGGTAAATTTAATAAATAATCACTGAAACACCGCGCAAGCTGCCTGTCGTCCAGGTGTCAAGCAAATAATATACAAATTCCATTTAATTCCGAGACAAATTCAGCATTAATTCCACAAGTCCTCCTAATAGGGCGTTTGTTTTATTTTATTTTCACTCGATTTCAACAAGTAATTCATTTTCTCTTCTCTATTCGAATGTAAATGTAAATGTCTGTATATAATTAAACAATAATTTTGATTCTCTTATAAATTTCAGCTCAAATCACGAGGTATTATTGATCGAACGCACTATTGAAGGTGAATGATGCAATGCACTAAATGAAGTCAAGGGGGTGGCTGGCGCTTTTCTGTGCGTCGGAAAAGGGGTTGTTCTCCTGATGGCCGAGCAGCCGGCCGGGCCACGGCGGCGATGCCCAAATAGCTTATCGGCCTGCTAGCTAGGCCGTGGTCCTACTCCTAGCCCTATGTTAATGACTCGGGATTTCAATTAAAACTAATTACAGCCCGCCCGGTAGACCAATCAATTGATTAATCATTTAATTAATCAACTAATTAACGAAGCAACGTAACTAATGCGTCTGCACCGGCATCGCCAGTATTAGACTAATTGAATATTGTACGTGGCGCTGACTCTGTTCACCGTCTAAATCGTGCCTGTCGATTGCGATACGTGTACGTAACCGCTGACATTAGAGAACAACCCTCGTCCCCCCAATAAAAAATGATATCTTATTAAATTCAATCCAATTATTACACAATATGTCTCCTATGATTGTGAACAGCATTGATTCAGTCATAGCCCGATGTAAAACTGATAATATATTAGCGACTAATCATGAAACAGACGCGCATACATATTGACAATATCTTGAAATTAACGAACCGACAGTATTTATGTAACAACGTGTACACCGTACGTATCATACGATGTGCCATGGCATGGTATGCCTATGCCTAGTTAGTATACACATTCTGGCGTGTGGTCATTTGTTTGCATTCGCGTTGTTGTTCTCTGCTGCTGCTCCCCATACCAGCCACTTCTCAGGGGCGGCTGCACGCGTGTTTAACTTGGCGAGCGCCCCCAATGTGCAAACGTGTCGTTGCATATGCGAAGCAGCAGCGGTGGCGGCAGTAGCAACTTGAAATTTGCCCGACAAACCGAAACCAGCCCCCTGCCGACTCGGCTCTAATCGAAGAGGCGGCACGACGGCCAATACAACAACACTGCAAACGCACACTCGTCGCAGCAGCAGCGGCGGCAACGCGTGTCTCCATACAAGAGAACAGAACATAGAATACCATAATACAAACAGCGAGGCTGCGCTGATTCTCAATGCGCTGCAATTCGACGCCAGGATTATACATAAATAACTAATTGATTAGCAGGTATCGCAGTGATCTAATAATGTTACTAACTAATCAGCAAAACAAATAGATAGTGCACAACCATAATTCACGGAATCATGAGAGTAAATGCTTGTGATCAATACCGTATTGAATGTGGTATGCAAATACGCAAGCTTTGCAGCAACAACAGCAGCACCAGCAGCAGCAGGCGACTAACTGAAGAGATGCTATGCGGATTTTCGGCCTCGTTGTGTATGTGCAGGCATTTACATTCCCAGTGCCAGTCATCAATATAAACAGCACTCATAGGTAGGAAGAGACTAGGATACGTGCACTTGTAGTACGTGTTTAGTTGGGCACATCTATCCCAAATCGCAATCGCAAACGCAAGCGTAATCGCATGCATGCATATGAGACATGCTGTGTGTGCACGCGTCTCGCAGTCAGAAATGTGTGTTCTTGTGTTGTGTCCTGGTAGGGAATTCGTGTTTTCGTATCGGAGACGCACAAGACGAAGAGCGAACATTGACACAATCCGCCCTCAGTGACATTGCATTCGCAATGCAATAATTGCATGTGCACATACATACATTCGCCCGGCGCACGTCCGCACCGCAAACAAGGCTAATGTTTGCCGGCGGATTAGAAATCCGACATCAATGCAAGAAGGGAATGAAGGACCAGTATCCCCCTTCCGGAGGTGTGAGGTTCATCGGCGGCTATTATTCCATTCCGCCCCCGGTCGGCTCAATGCGCTACATTTCGCTTCATTCCGAATGGTGTTGCCCCAAACAAGTCTTATTAGCAACAACAATGCCCGAAAACATATCCCAATTATCATTCATTGACACCGGACACGTCCGAGTGACGCTAGTGACACTATTGTGACACATTCATCATACTGCACACCATCAAAATTTTCAGTTCTTTCATCTCCGTATTATGGACACACCATCAAAACCACACCACAACCATCATTCGGAGCATACTAGAAGAAGATCCAAGGAGTCAAAGCGACGTCGACGCGATAATTACAAGTTGTACCGGAACACGATACGGGATCTGGAGACTTTGCTCGAGCTTTCGAGGAAGTGTCGATCGACAGTGAACGCGTGCCTGAGTCCCGTCGACACCGAGAAGCAAAGGCAAAGACATGATCCGGGCGCATTCCTCATCAGCAAACTGACCGCCATCAAGTACAAAGTGCCCGAGCATCTGCTCAAGAAGGACGCGAAGGGGAACTTGTTGGAGAACGAGGGTAACTATGTGTGTACCAAGGAGTTTGTGCACTGGTGGATTCGAGAAGGACCCAAACCGTCCGTGAACGGACTGCGCAAGATCACGCGATATTTGCAAAGGTGCAGGAAGACGTGCAAGTGTCCGAATGATCCGTCCGAATGTCGTCCGGAAAGAGAAATCTGCGTACACAATGATTACTAAAACATTAATTAAGTAGCAAAGAATTGTAAGAATGTCATTAATCAATAAATATCAATTAACAAAGCTGTGGAATAGTGGATTTCTTAGGAATTATTGCTTTCTTTGGACAGATTAGAGGTTTATTTACAGACGAACGACGTAAATGCCGCAAGACGTGTAATTAAAATGACTAGTTTTCCATACGGATTTACTTCTTACTTCTTCGGATTGCTCATGTATAATTCATCGGTCATTATGATTAATACGTTCTCGAGCTGTTAGCTTGTTAACGCGATCATAAATAAAAAAGACTCGTAGACTGACTAGAAACACAGAGCAATTTCCTTCCACACACGAGTAAAATACAAAATATAAAAATTTAATTAGCAAGTCGCAAGTCAATAAACGAATAACAAATTTTTGGGTCGCACTAGCGAATATTTTGCGCACTCGTCAAGTCAAGTCCAAGGCTTGGTTGGTGCCTGGTGTCTCAGCGGGCCGCGTACGCAATATGCAATAATAACAGTAATAGTAATAAGTTTGAATTACATATAATAAAAATAATAATAAAAGTAAATGATAACCATAATCGTAAGCATAATAATAATCGTTGGCCTTGTCGTTTGCGTATGCGCTGATACTCTGCAAGAAGTGCCGTGCCAACCAAGCCAACGCCGAATACCAGGCGATGCAATGCATTCCCTTTTGTACGTTACGTTCGTATGCGTATTCGTATCTTCGTATCGGCCATCATCAGCGAAAACAAATTGCGCGCACAGTACATTGGCATCAGATGCCTTTTCTCCACTCCACTCTCTGCGTCTCGCGTATTAAAATCATCCCGACACGTCGCACACCACTTATTATCTGCCAGCCAGCCAGCCAAACCGCAGCAATTTGTTTTATTTGTATGGATGATGCTTATTGTTTATGTCCATGAGATATTTTCATGCAAATATTGCCAAAGTTTTGATGATGATAAGTGCCTTATCACCGGGAAAGAAGCAGTTAACATTAAGTTCAAGCACAGATAGAATTTCATTTGTGATATTATATTGTCTCCCTCAGAGAAAATGATTATAAATCCTTACATTTCCACCCTCATCAGGGTGGAAAACTTCCTCTCTCGTAAGAAACACTCCAGAGTATTTTTTATTCAATTAGCTCTCTGAATGAACAATTAGTAACGTGATTTTCCAGCAGCAACTAGCATTGCGCACATGATCAAGAACATTATCAGCAAGGGTAGAGGAAGGATATCCCAGTAGATAGATAGCGTTAGTTGTAGTGCAGTAATAATATTAAATGACGTCGCTGGGTGCGTTGCTAATATCGAATGCGGTGTACATTTATTACATTACGAACGCTAGGCCGAGGATTACCCTTTGCCATCATAGCCATGGCAATAGCAGTGCGCGGGGGGCGGCAGCTCGCAGATAAGTTATTGGGGTGGAAGTACGAACACAAGGGTTCCATGAGATATGCGTATGTGCGAGAGCAGTGACAGTGGCGGTGGCGACCCTTCGCTTCGCATCATCTAGGAATCGAAGTCGTCGATCGGGCGGCAGACAGGCATGTTTGTATGCAAATCGCAATTTCTGCCGCTGCTGCTGCGCCTGCATGTGTGCCACTCGAATGATGACGATAATAATCAACATGATACGGCCAGACTCTTACCCCGTTATTATGCCGAACGACCTCCGACGTATTATTGCATTGAATATTGATCGAAGCGCTGCGAATCATTGCTGCTGCTAATTTGGCGCAACACACTACTTCCTGCTTTACCCCCTTCCTTTTCTTCGTCTCTTATCATGCCCTTTATACAGCATCATAATATCAAAAATGTGAAATTTTAAGGAAATATTTCCAGAAACTTTAGATTAGATTTTTATTATTTAACGATGTAATCTCAGGTGTTAAATTTTATATAAGAAATATGTACATTCCATGTACATACATCCTATATGTACGGAGCGAAAATGCGACGAGACTGTAAGAACGCGGTCCACCGAGGGTTGATCTTGAGTCGACGAGAGAAAGTCGTTTGAAAATCAGCCCTCTGGAAGCGAGCATACGTCGCGTCGCGCCGCGCTGACAGGCACGCGCGGTGCGTGTTGACAACAATCAAAGTTGGCGCCCCTGAGCAGCAAAGGCACGGGCACGAGAGGGTTGCTTGGATGAGCGCGACAGTTGTTTGTCACTATATATCTATATCAGCGGCGCGCTGAGAGGAGAGTCTGAGGTCGCGGATCGCATCCTCAACTCAAGAAGGGTGCAAATGCTGGGGTCGCGCCCGCGTGTGCATGATGTGGCGGCGGCGGCGGCGCCTTCGCTCCTTCTTTTTATATTTATATTCCTTTCTTTCGTTTTTTAGTTTGGTGGAACTTTGTCCTACGTATGTACATCCTCATGCTCGTGCTCATATATTTTGCATACGCCGAGCGGCCTATCGATCGTATTTTTCATCCGTTCGTCATCATCCCTAAGATCCCAATAACTACCCTCTGTTTCTTTCCTCCGCGCCTATATAGCGATGCCTTGCTCGCGCACGACGCTTAATGAAAAATTATTGTCGAGTGACTTTTTTACATTCTTGCTCATATTTATGACCAGAAACTCTGCAACCTGCAGCCTCCAACCACATAATCCTGACATTTTCCCGGTTTACTAGCAGATATAATTACATTTAAAAAATAACATATGAGCTTCATTAATTATTAAACAACAATTTTATAATGTAGGTATTATTCACTCATTCTTATTTACATGAGTTTTTCGCATGGTACATTAGCAGAAACCACATCAAAACATCAAAAACATACCAGTTTTTCTTTCCCTTTGTTGCTTGTTTCATTTTATTCCTCGTCCAGCAATAAGTTGCAATGTAATTCGCATTTTGTGCATCCCGAACGGCGACTCGCCATCGCAGTGCGCATTTAAAATGTTGTTGAATACGAAAGAAATGGCCAAAGCGGTAATAAATCTTCGACGAAAATAATAAGATTAAATTCACTCTCCAAACTCCCGCCCTGCAAGCCAAAGCAGGCAGTGAATGTACGCAGTTTAGTTAGTTTCCCAGCAGCAGCTAGCTTCCCGAATGTATCCCAATATATGTATGATAATTTTTATTTCATGTTTGCGCAATTCCCTAACGCAATGCTGAATTGTATCATTTTTCATATTTTTAATCTATGATTCCTTATTCTCAGGCATATAATTTAGCTTCAATTTGTTTCAAACTTTACTCTGACGTGCGTACGTACTCTACCCAACCAACGATGCACAAAAACGAAAAAGAAAATGTGAAGCAAACCAAACGAAATAAAACTCACGCCCGATTATAAATTCGTAAAGAATTTTTTACGTTAATCCATCACCTACCTACTCCTACTTGCTATGCATCGACATCAATAAATAATAAGAGATAATCTGCTGGGCGTTCAGTTGAACGAAAGAAAGAGAGCAACACACATAGACTTCAGCGCGTGAAAAAAATCATCATGCATTGCTATCGAATCCTGGCATAAAGGTAGTATATCTCGGCGAATCTCTGCGCCGCCCCTTGCCACTGTCCCAGGCAGTGTTTTTGTTGTTTGTTGTCCATTATGTCGAAACGCATGTTATGTTGCTGGTTCGTTTCGTTGTTTTGGGTATTGCGAACGTGAACCAGTACGCGAACGCGAATGCGAAAACGAATACGAATGCGAATGCATATCGACACAATGCATTTGAATGCATTCATACAACAGCAATATGCATAGAAGTGTATAGAAATCTCTTGCAAAACGAAGAATGATGTATGCAAAAATTCTGACAAAACATTCAATATGTTATCATTTATTGATTGCTCAATAAATAAAAGGAACAAAACGTACAAGCGAGCAAGTCGTAAAGTCATTTCGTTGCATATCTATCTCACTCGAGTGCATTCTCTACGCTCTGACACTTATTATCCTTTCTTTTCTACTATAGCACCATATTCGTAAGTGCACATTGTATAATATAACATTCTCCCATCTGTCAGTACATATCATTATTTATATCCACTGTGAAGAAGCAAGGAAAATACTTCCAAATTATCAAGATGTTAGTAAAAATGTACGCAATAGTACCAAACATCCTCACACTATCAGAGGAGCGACATCGTTACACTTCACATAGGATAATGCATACAAATGCATTCGAAGGATAGGCGTTTGGTTCGATTCGTGCGAGGTGTGAGTGTTGTCGCGCGCACGTAACGTTAGTTGTATGTACGATTTTTTACTCATGCAGATATTTTGCTGCAGCAGCAGCAGCAGTGGCACAGGCATGATACGATCAGGACAAGCCGCTGTCCTCGCAGGACGATCGCGCTGCTTGCTCACACTCATTCGCGCCGTGAGCGCGAGCTACTCATATTTCAAATGGCAATTTTTATTTGTCTGTCAAACTTTTTCCGCATGCCTGAAAAATGTTTAATTATTTTTGCGTTTCATACATCGCCGGCGCGCATCTATATCGCCGATATTTCATTTGAAAAAATGTGTGTCCGACCGAATGACTGCCTCTCATCCAATATCAGAGCGACAACACGAGAAGCAGCCTCGTATTTTTATTCTCGACGGATTCGTTCTGTTTTGCCGGCCCGCCCGCCCCCGACCATCGCGAAAACGACAAACAACCCAATGCCAAGCACAGCCAGGCATTGTGATTTTTAAATTTAATGAAACAAAACGATGTAATCACATATGCAAAACGCACCGCACCGTTGGGTGGCGCCGCGCGTATTTATTTGATTATTTTCATTCCGAGTGAATGCCATCTGTCAATGCGCATTGCAAACACCACGTTTGCTTCAAAATTAAATACAAATACCCAAAGAATAAAAACTCCATGCTGTCATGTCACTTACGAGTTGTTGGTAGATGCAAGAGGAGGAGGAGAGCGACAATGAAAAATTCATTTCGCAGCGAAATAAAGAAGCACCACTCACTCACCTAAAACAAGCAAAAAGTTGCAATTAATAACAAGCAATAAGTTAGGCTTACAAAATATTGTACATATAGGCAGTTCTAAAAAATGCTCAGCACGAATCATATGGGGATGAGACAGACCAGAGTGACGAAAAAAAGCAAAAATGCTGTGGTTATTGCTCAGATTAGTGTTTAATAACTCGAGATGAAGTACGCGAGCCGGAAGAGGGCACGAGCACGTATTCACCATGGGCTAATAACAGTTACATAGACCCAGGACGACGACGCCGACGAGGACGAGACTGCTAACGAGTCGCGAACCCCTCTGTGCGCTCTGCTTACATTCAGCTAACGCAGTCAGTATAGAAAATTAAATCGCGAAGAGGTACATATATTGCAATGAAACAACACCACGCATGAACATGATGTCTATGTAGTCTATAAAGCACGAGAGAAGCTTGTGTATTGCCTTCATTTACTCCTCATCTGTTCACTCGTAATAAATTTATAGTCACTACGTTTTGCATATCTACTTCCAAATACATAGCATAAAAAACATTCCAATGTAAAACTTTTTAGATTATGCGATGTTAAATTACGCTGAAGAAAACAAGAATAACTCTAGACCTGACCTAAGAAACACAAGCATCAACATCTTCCCACGTATAATCTAAAACTCATTAATATGTTTAATGGTTTTATTTAATTATACATATAATTTCATTTTAATAACGCACCAAACAACCGCGGATTCTTTGTGTGTTATAGGGAACGACTTCTTCGCACTGTTATTACGATTATGAATGCGATGCATTGCATTGCCTTGCAATATGCACGTGAATATGAGCGAGGAGAACGTTGCAATTGTAGTGCAAGCCAAGCAGGCAGCAGGCAGGCATTTACAAGACACAACATTATTTGCGCATTTTGATGTTTATTCCACTTTTCTACGTAATGCCAACTCAACTCAGTTGAGTGGAGTTAAGCGAACCGAACTTCATCGTCGTCTCACTGGGTTTGGCTTGAGCGCACATTTTTCTTATTGCTTGACTCGATGTACTTTTTTTTCTTGGCTCTAAGTTGGTCATTCCTGATGTACATGAAGCGGAGCTTTTCAATTGACAAATTCAGAAATTAATTATTATTTAACTTGACCAGTAATTAAATGCGTTTATGTCAATTACAATTTAAAATTTGCCAATTACAACCGAAAAATAGCGACAAAATATGCACCAGATTGCTGGTATTTGCTGGTATTTATTATTTTAATGCGAAATGAGTTTTTATTAATAAATAGCCGGCAATGGGGCATGTGGATAGAGAGCAATTGAATATTGCTTTTAAATAATGTGGCATCGGAAGCCAGGGTGCGAAAATCGCGGCCTGCAGCAGCGCAGCGCGCATCGCACATATTTTCATTGCCAACGATGGGATGCGTTCGTTGATCAGGCGCAATAAACAAGTGAGCATTTTCAATTAACGCCCGGCACGCATAATTAATACTTTTAATATACATTTACATGCCAGCATCCGGCGGCTCTCGCTGCGTTGTTGCTGCTGCTGCACTTCATGAAATCGCGATATTTATATACGCGCATACACAATATATCAGCAGCAATAGCCGCGCCGCACTGCGCCGCAACAGCAGTGTGTATCCAATATAAATATTATGATGTAGATTTTAGGTGCAACTAACTAACTAACCAATCGCATCCGTAATCACTTCTACCGAATTCATTTGATTAAAATTGAATATTTAGTAAAAAATTATGAACAATCAATCATTCTCCGAATCAAATTGCAAATGAATAACATCTACTTAATATTAATGCAACATTTAATTGTACTCCGGTTTCGTTTACCGGCGTAGACTCAGCTTCACGTAAAACAATATAAAATATCAACAAAAAACAATAATTAATGTTTCGATATTAGTCACCCACCTTCTCAAGCCAATGAGTAATTAGACCGGTAAAAACTAACCAACTAACTAACAATCTCAATGCGAATGCGTAAATACGAATAATCTAAATAATAACGATTAGCCAGCGATATTTGTGATTTCTTTCAAATAATATTTATTAATAATTGGATATTGTTTGCGGCTGAGTAATTGAAAGCGCAAATATTTTTCATCGAATGACAGACACCACCCAAGAATGCGAACCTAACCAAGCCAAATTGTTTTCTTTCATGACTAATCTGGCTTCGTATTTATACTAATTGCATGTATTCACCGCCACACAATTGCTAATTACCTATAGAAATTTTAACAACACACACACACACACACATCTATAAGTAATAAATTATTGTACCTATAATAAAAGAAACCAATTGAATTGCCCATTTAGAAGCGAAATTTCTTTCTTAGCTTGGCAGAGAAAAAAGCACATAATAATTCACAAGCGCGTCATTGGATAAATTAATTTGGATTTATGCAAATTAATACCTTATAATGCGTATTCGAAGCGATGGCAAATATGTTTGCATACTACGCTTTTGCACGTGCATGTGATAATCGGGATCGAGATGCTTACTTGGTTGCCTGCCTGCCTGCCTGCCTGCTTGCGGAGGCGGCTGTGAAAGCATCCATGTGCTCTCGTGCACGTAACGCACATTCACACCTCCTAGCATCAACAAACAGCCGCCGAGGCGCATCAATCGCCGCGGCATGTATTATATAATACACTGCCAGCCGCCAGCCAGATTCGCTCCCAGCCAGCTGCTCTTCGATATTACAATTTAACGCACTATATTATCACAAGAAGCAAGAGAGCCGAAGTCGAGTATATGCTACACTACGTACAAATTAAGTTTTAGTATCGAATGTCTAATACACAAACGATAGATACATTACATTCGATATTGCGGAATAAAGATTTAATGCACAAATAAATATCTTCAAGTTTCAAAGTAAAATCACTTTCGAGTGAGTACGCCATAAACAAACGAATTTATTTGACATAAACGTAAAGACCTGCTTGCTCGCTTGCTTGTTGGTGCAGTGCTGTGGTGGCGGTGACGACATCAGAAATCGATTTACAATCGTCGTCGTCGCGGCGCATCACCGCGAAATTCTTCATACAGACGACAGACATTTGTGAATAATCGACGACAGCAGATCGGCGGCTGTATGCACTTATCGAATTTCATTTCCCCGTAATGCGCGCGATAATAAAACGCAATGCCACCCTCGATATTAAATATAACAAATGCCAATGTGCCAGTTGGTCCCTTGAACTGCTTCCTTGCTTCTTGGTTAAATTGTGCTGCCGCATTTTGCGATATCAATGCATGTGCACAAGCAAAACTATTATTATTGCGCTGCGTTGTGTTGTATTTGGCGCAATCAGTAGGCGGCAGTAGCAATAGCGGCGGCATGCACTGCACGTGTAGATGTTGGTTGCATGCCGGTGGTGTATAAGTGCGCGCATTTATGATGGAATTCCATGCGAGCGGCAGTAAAACCCGATGATTTCGCAGCTCGGTGATCAGTGTCCCGATAGCTGATGGTTTTATCACTAACACTGATTGCGCCCCGATATTTCCCGACCATAAACCTGCTAACCACGAAAATATTCCCCAATGCGATGCTAATAAGCGAGCGAGCGCGAGCGCGCGATATCGCCACCCAGGCTCAGATCAGCATCGAATTTCAATCGCTGCGCATTTGCAATGCATCCGAATTTGCAAATTTCCACAAATTAGTCATCTATTTAAATTACCCTCGTTTTCTTATGTCTCCCTCGTTGAGTTATGATCTATACTTTGTACATATCTGATTGTTGTTATAAACAATAGCAAATTTAAACATTTGAGAAAATTAATCAAGTGCAAATATTGCTATCTACGATTATCCTGTGCCACATGTGCTTCTTTTACTTTACTTCAGTGTACATATGTACTTTATGAACCCATCAAACCCCTGAGTGAAATCGAATCCAAGGTAGAATGGCAAGGCAATTCAATGATGTGCGATGAACAGCAAAGTAAGAAAGCAATTGAATAACAGACGAATAAAATAAATAACGTAAAATGAAAGAACACTTGTGCGCGGATTATAATAAAGTGCCCCGTTTGAGCGCGCAGCCAGCAAGTACACAACACACATGTAAATGAATGCACGTCGCGAAATACGGTAAGCAGTCGAAAGTTACGAGTACGATCGCATTAACGAGACTTAATTTATTTAATGATATCATTGGCAGGTAATCGTATAGCTCGCTTAAGTATATTTAACAGTCGCCATAAACTCTTGAGCGCCTCTTTCTTTATCATTTATTTGCTCGCGCGCGATGCAGACTCTTGTTTACTGGAGATTTCTTCACGGTACGTACATGTACATGTGTACGAAGAGCAGCAACAAGTCATTTTGCGCAAATGAACTCCCAGGCCAGACTAGAGACAAGACAAGACAGGACAAGACACGGGAGATGCAACATAAGACGACGACGACGACGAAGAGGAAGCGAACATTAGCATTTGCAATACGGCGAAATGTATCACACAGATAATGTTCTTAAATGCATAAAATCTATATTATTATATTGCAATCATGCGTATTCGTAACGGCTGCGGCCGGGCGACGAATCATAAAAGTTATAATATTTAATGATAACGACCGTGAACCCGTTTTCTCTCTCTGAGACGGGCATATTAAAATAATAAAAATAATTACCCGATGCCGTCGGTTGCCGGCCGTTTGCGGTCTGCCATCAGTCGCAAATCAGCATTCGCATTCACATTCTCATTCTCATCCACATTCTCTATCTTGTTCTTCTTTCATCTTCTCCTCGTGCTTGTACTTAGTATCATCCACGACGAACAAATCAGTCGCACATTTTAAATTTAAACTTTTCGCAAACTTTATGTTCATTTAATTATTAAACCTCCCCTGGGCTTGAAACGCACATTATCTTCATTAAAAATGAATTCTTATCAATTAAACATTTTTATATTCACTGACAGAGAGCACAATACAAGCTGAACGTGGAAATAAGAAGATTAAAATTTCACCGAAAAACAAATCGTAACAATTATCGCATGGAAAATTCATTTCAATTCAGATACAAATACAAAACCAGACACAGCGAAGCATTGAGATAACTTTTATGTACATACATAGAGTAGACTTATAATGTTTGAAACATTACGTTCGAGCGCCAATGGCAAGCTTAAAATTCTGAATTCTGTAAATGAAGAGATAGCATAGCATCATAACTACTCTATTGGCACGTATAATACGGTTGCAATGTGATGCAGCTTCTCCTATCAGCATGCAGGGCATAAACAATGGCCGATACATTTTTAATTGAAAACATAAACCTTTCGAATGATATCAATGGCCAAGCGCAAGCGCATTCAATAGTACCTAAATTAAATACTAAAATGCTCGAGAGTTGCTCCTATCACTTCGCACACGCGCATACATATGTTATGTTATTCCATGTTTTGCTGTGTTGTTGGTGGCACAGTAGCAAGCGCAAGCAAAATAATCACAACAAACATTCAGGCATTTCCTTCTCCAACGAAAATATTAACAATCCAACAAACTTTCTGCGAATATTTTCAAATGACTGCAGATAGGCACCTACATGTACATACATAGGCATGTATTATAGATTGTCAGCTCGTTACAACAATGAGTTGAAAATTTAGAGACGTTTAAAACCAGCCATTGAACAATATTGCTAACAAAATATAAAGTATAATAGAAGTCACTTACTTGGCCGGCTGGCCTGGCACTTTGGCGCCAGAAACAATGACGTTTATTATAAATAAACAATGCGCGTCGAGCGAAATTGCTTTACAACCTGATTCAATAGCTACTCAAGAAAATCTATTAACTTTTCTCGAGGAAGCGGGCGACCCAATGAGACTGCATTTGCTTGCACTTATGCTTGTTTAGACTTCAACTTGAACGCCTGCCTAGGTTCCGTTCCAAGAGTTAGTTAGTCATGCTGCATGTAATTTAATTTCGCAATAGTTGTTATAATAATTTAGCCAACAGACGTACGAAACGAATATTGCGAGCGACGCTGCACGGCATATAAATAAATGTTTAAATACGTCCAGCAACGGCCGCGGCCGTTGCGAACAATGTAACATAATTTATGATTTTACGCTTTGCGTATGGGTAATTTATTAAAATTCCTTCGTTTTTTTAAAGCTTGGCAAGGCAAAGGTAAGCACCGAGAGACTAGACCAGCGAGAGCTCCAATAGCTATTGTAATCGTTAAGGGCAACTGCATTTTTTTACTTGCAAATTTCCATTTTATTTATGACAAATAAATGCATGTGCGATACGCAGTCGCACATGCGACTATTGTGTGTGCTGTTTAAATAGTAACAATAAATTGTAGCTTGTCTGGATAACCAGTTTCGCTCTTTGCGAAACGTTACGTTTATATGCCAGTATGTTTATTGAAAGATACTTTAGCATTCATTGTCGGGACGCAGATTCGACTTAAGCCTCTTCTTCACGTGTGTGCAAGTAAGTATCTTTGCATCTTACTTAACTCAACTCTCAACTTAAGATTCGTTATTTAAGTATAGTATTATCAAAATAAATGACTGCAAAAAATGTCGAACAAGATATACCAGAATATGAAATATGAAAAGAGAAATTAAAGTATAATCAGATGATCATCGGTTGTTTTACGGATGTAATTTCAATCTCATTCCCTCTGAGTTTGCAGAGTCAGTCAGTCAGTCAAAAGGCAATCATTGAAGGCAAGTCAGAATGAAGAATGCAAGAGACCCGAGCCGACCAGAGTGGAGTGGAGTGGAGCAATGTAATTATGTATATGTTATGATCTATAATTCCACGTCTGGCGCTCGGATATAGAAATTTTATAAGATAACACATAAATATATGAGGATATATAATAAGTATTATCGGATGATATAAAAGAAGAGGGCAAACGCACAACTCACAACACATTTTTGTTATTACATATTATTACTAAATATATTACGATCTCTAATTTCACGTCTGGGTCCCTCTTTCCTCGATCGGTGATTGCAAGCCCAGCCAAGTCAATTCAACGTTTCTTCAAAGTTTGTTTCTTCGCCAACCAACCAACGAACCAACCCAACTTGAATGAAAATCACGTACGAAAAAGTATTTTATTTTTGATCCGAAAATGATTCAAAGATTGCAAATGAAATTTTCAATTAAACTGATGAATTACCCACCCAGCCACTCATCATTTTCTTTTAGTAAAATAAGACTTCGTCGACTGTTTTAAACGTTTTTTCTTAATTAAATTAAATGAACATGAATATAGTTATGCATGTGGGAGGGCAATTAATTCCGTTATTGGATATTTCGTGGTGGTCACGTCAATTTTAGGCACGTTTTAATTATAAGCGCTTGGCTCTTGCAAGTTGAACGTTTATGCATGTGTGTAGAGGTAGAGGATGGGTGGATATCTATCTCTCCTCCTGCTCGCAGGATACAAGCCAAAGGAGACGCATACATATTCATAAATATGTACGTACATTGAGATACAAGACGCATACGTACGTATGTACGTGCACTCAACACTTGCGCATACCGGAATGATGCCTCAGGCATATTTTAATAGCAATCTGAGTAGCCTCTCCTAATAAATTATGATACTCGCCAAGATATGTCCGTCTGCCTTTTCGACTGCATCTAATATCCACACACTGGGTACATATACTTGCACTTGCACTTGTACCTACGTTTACGTTTGCTTTTCCATTCGTATAGCTGTATGCTGCATACTATTACAGAGTGTAACTTATTCAATTGCACTAACGCCCAATTTCTATTCCTATTCCAATCTCATTCAATTCCAAGCGAATGCTTCCAGTCGGAAAATTTCATCTTGAATGATTAATTCAATCTTATCGGGGTTTCTTAATTAGTTTTAGTATAAGCACTTTGCCTCTCTCATTATTCCTGTCTCTCTTTTTGCTTCAATAACTTATAAATAAAATGTCATTAATTATGCACGCTTGTACTAATTACTTTCCATTATTAGAGCCTTTAATTGAGCTGATAACGTGAAATGTGCATACAATTCATGTATCTACGTACTGGATGGTCTCTCCTTAAAGTGTGCACTTTGTAAGACATTGCATTACTTACGTTACGCACGCGAAGATGAATGCCGACCAGACAATTAATTCCCTCGCAACGAAATATATTACATCGGCTATTAGTAAAGTTGCAGCGAGCGCGGCGGGCAGCTCACCTGCTAAAGTTATAGATCTATTAATCATCGATCTCCAAGTCCGCCCGCAGCGGATTCGAGCGCATCGCCTTGCCTTGCGCTTGCGTTCCTTTTCTTGAACTATACCTAGATACTAACCAAAGTGCTCGTATAACTTTCTCAATGCATCTATTTTGATGTATGGCTTATTATTTGTCCAATGTTTTGACAAAATAATAACACCGATATTATTTATATTGCCCGATTAACGAATTAAAATAACTCAAATGTTCTGAACCCAAAAGTCACGTTACATTAATCGATGAGCTGAAATAAATCAATTGATTTATGAGCGGCGGTATTGTATTGTTTCCTCCTGATGTGTATTTTATTGCCCACTTTTTATTGTACGGAATTCACCTTAGGTTAGCTTACTTTCGCTTAAATTGTGACCTCTCGGTGGAAGTGCCGGCTAAGAAATGAAGATATAGTGACCTGTAATAGTTTTATGTCGTGTCCTAGAAAGCCGCAGGACAAAAACGCACCGCCGCTCGCGCTCGTTTGGCTAATGCAGAAGAATTGCTACAGTTTTTCGTCATCGTCCTTCCTATTGCTTCTGTTCGTTCTTTCCGTTTCTTCCGTAAACGTAAAGTGCATTGCGGTTTCTTCACCTTTGACTTGAGTTGACTTGTCTTGACATGAGTTGAGTTGGCGTGATGTAATACGGGCATCCAGTCCCAAGGGTAAAATATGATAGCAGCGATAAAACGCGTTGGCCACCAACCAAAAAATGCACTCACTCATTTCGAAAATGTATTTTTTTCTGGCGGCAGGGTTCGAACACCCACGTAAACGTAATTTCGCCTGCCAATAACAAACACAAACAGTCAGTCGGTGCTGCAGTGCCTTTTTATTTTAGATTTTAATCAGAACAAAATGTTTGCGTCTGTCCGAGCGAATAGTGAAGCTTTTTTTTCCGTATACGTTCGTACTTTTGGACCAAAGCGAAGCGAGGGAGAAAAAGAGAATTATTGGGCATATTGGTATAGTTGTTAGGTATGTAGTATGTATATTTGTTGGCATGCATTGTTGGCGGCTTGGTGTGGTTGATGGTAGCCGCCAAAGTTAGGTTTCGTTACGTTCTGTCGGAATTACGTTGAATTATGTTACATGAGAGTTGTATACAAATAAATCCCATCTGAATCGAAACGTCGAAAGCTTTTTCCATATTAATGTTTGCTATATTTCAGTATCAATTTTTATTTATTTTCAAGTATTTCACACAAGCCACCACCACAGTGTGCAAAACCGGCAGCTGAGACGGTGTGAGTGTGTGAGAGATCAGATTTGTGCGCGTATTTTTCGCGCGGGGAAGTATAAATAATGGCTCCAATATCAGGATAAAAAATCTCTAATTTTATACCGCAATAGATCATAATATGCGAAATGCGTTTTGAAGCAAACCTATCACGAACTAAAATATATGCAAATCTCATATAGGTACCATGCCGTATCGCAGAGAAGTACTGTGCTGGTGGTAGTGCACTGTTACCTCAACCACCAAACAACCAACCCACCAACAAGCAACAAACAAAAAGTACATAACTCCACATCACACCGCATTCTGTATATCTATTGATATATTGATGAAGGAGGCGAACGAGGATGCAATCCCCCAGAATCCAGCCATGCAGCAATGCAATGCGATGTGCGATTGGATTGCACATGCATTTCCGAATGAACAAAACACACTGGACTTGGATGCATACATTCATAGCGCCGCGGCCGCGCCGCGTGAGAGTAACAATGTGAGCACGAAGGACAACGGATGGACAAATCGAGAAAAGAACAGGACGAACTACACGTATACACACGAGGGAGGACATACACATACCTAGCTAGACGAAGGGAAAAAACGAGACGTGGAAAAGCGCAATGCCGATGACTTATCGAACGTTCGACGCGTCGGCGATATAATGGAGATATATGGTCGGTGTGTAATTAAAATGCGGGAATTATTATCCGCATAAGTCGGTGCGATTTAAATCCGCGCCCTGCGGATGGATGCACAATGCTCTTCGTCGATGCAACGAGCAAGCGAATGAATGAATGAATTTCGCGCGTTGGCTTTGCATAAGTTGTGCATTGGACGGACGTACGACTGGATATTATTTAAAATGATGGTCGGGTGTAATGCAAATTCCTGATTAAAACGCATAATACTTTGAAATACTTAGCAACAGCAGCATGTGACTTAAGAATCTTAAGACTAACTTAATATTCACTCGCCAGCGCTCAAGAACTAGAAGAATATCTTTTTTGTTCTTGCTGGCTTGAAAATAATTATTTATTATCAATTAGGCAGGCAGTCAGCCAGTACAGTGCGTTACCCATATGGCGTAATAAATTGCCATTTCAATGGCAATGCATATTCGTATCTATTTACTCGATATTATCGTCAGATTGGCTCGCTAAGTGTATTTATATTGCGTTTACGTTGACATGCTCATCAAATATCGCTTAAATAAATGCGACTGCCACCAGTAGCGCAACATAGCACAGGCACTCTCGTTCGGTGGCTGCTAATTCAAGTGAATGGAACATATGTTCGCATGCTGATGCATGTTGAAATTGTTTAAAACCAGTTGACTGACTGACTGACTGCATGCAATCCATGGAAGCGCGAGCCAAGCAAAAATTACTCATGCTATCCGCGCGTCAACTAATTAACAAACTAATAGCTAACCTACCATTGCATGCACATATGTACATTACCGGAAAGTGCATCCTCCGAATCTTTCAATATTCCAATTAATAATCCCTACTTCTTATCCTTCTACAAAGCAAATTGCTTAAGAATTGAATAGATACTACTAATTAGAATTCACATACGTTCGTTTAATTGATTTATAGTTCAATTTGTTATAACTATGTGCGAATAGTATGCAATTTCATGTCGCATAAACTATGGCATATTCAAATAATAATTACTCCTCGGCTTGGTACGCGTTCAGTTTCGCTGCTCGCTGGCTGGTTGTCTGCATAGAGACAGGCAATATTATGTTAGTTGTAGCAATTGCAAGTTAAATGTGACACGTCTAATACAATATAATTCCATTATAATTATTTTATAATCGACCGCGTGCAAATGCATAATAAAATAAGCAATTACAAGCGACAGATAGGCACGGATCCGAAGAACAGAAGGAGAGAACGGTTAGTTAGTCAGTTATGTTTCGTTTCGTCTCGCCTCATGCTAGCTGCCTGTATGAGTCCATATTATATATTGTGTCTAGTACATTAGTAGAATGCACAGAAACAAACAAAATAAACGATGCGATTGCTACGCCAAATGCGAGCGTGTGTGCATGATTGTAAGGCAAATGCAAATGCAAGTGCAAGTGAGAGGAGGCAAGAGCAAGCAAGCACCCAGCAAGCCAGCATTAAAATAATAAAATGTGATGTAGGTTGAATTCATTAATTTATGTATAATATGCATGGACGCATGCAGCCAGCCAACTTCATAAACACAATACATTAAGCGCAATAAATATATTGTATACCAGTGTTCTAAAGCATGTTTGTTGTTTCGTCTTGAATCCTAACTAAATATAAAGTCTTTCACTATAAAAATGTAGCCACCAAACATTAATTTTTCTCTAAATATATTAATATCATATTTAATTATTAATCACAATCAACATCATTCATCATAATTAATGATCTAAATAGGTTTTCAGTGTAATTTATATTAGTTGATGTCATTTTTCTCTAGAATTTTATTCTAGAATAAGATGTAAGAAGTCTTATGTTTGAATTAGTTTCGACCCACACACAGCGCTGCGCACAGAAAATATGTACCCGCAACCAAACAACACACAAGGGTCATTTTAAAATGATTATTATTAATAATACATTTTATAAATGTACGGCGATCTATTAGTTAATAATATAAAAGGAACACAACGCTACGACCGTCTCTGCCTGAGCCTATCTTGCCCTACCGACAATCCAACACGTAACTTATGAAACTTATGATCATACAAGTCAAGCAAAGCAGGCACGGCACGGCATGCAAAGCGTGCAGTGCACGTACTACCAAAGGCATATAATATTACACTTATATTTTATATTATAATAATAAAATGCTATTATAAATAATAGATACGGTCGCGTTTTTTTTTACTTTTTAGTGGCTCGCTCGCCTGACATACACATATGAAGAGTTAGTTCATGCCATAGAAGAGCTTGAAGTGAGAGAAGAGCGCAATCGATAATTCAAAAGTTCCATGAACTCGTCGTGTTTCATTAAGCTTTAAGAATGTGTTTTTCTTTCCAACTTCTCCTCCTTCTGCCCGACGAACACATAGACGCGCGACCTGCACTTGCCCCAAACCCGGTTCAAGTCTCTATCCCTGTTCCTGTCCCAGTCCCTGTCCCACAATCCCGACGACTGGAAACTTGCTTGTAAGAGAACAGACTGAGAGTACGAATAAGAATAAGAACAAGAAGAAGACGCAGAACATAACACTCGACGAAGAAAGCAGGATACATTCGTGCATTACTCATGAGAAAGTTATTTATATTTTATAAAATCAATTGCCTTCCAACTGGCGTTGCATTCGAATTATTTATAGAAATTCTGCTTCGATACAGAGATACTTGAATTGCATTAATAATTACCGCAAAAAATTCATTCCTAAGATACACACTTAGGGGCCGTTCATAAACTACGTCACGCTAAAATCAGTGTTTTTAGACCCCCTCCCCCCCCATTGTCACGCTGTGTCACGTTTTCTGTGACCCCCCCTAAAATATTACGTCACAAAAACTAAGACCCCCCCCCCCTTAATGTGAAAAATTACCATTAAAAGTACACACATTTTGTAAATTTAAATAACTATTTAGTTTTTATAAATTAAAAATGTTTTAATAAAAGGCGAACGTCACGTTGCCATAGATCCCCCCGTGCCCCTTTGTCACAACTTGTCACACTCAGCAAGACCCCCCCCCTCCCCCCTGAGTGCGAACGTAGTTTATGAACGGCCCCTTATTGCCAGCGAGCAGCCTGAAGACAAGACAAGTGCTTATGGTGGTGCTCAAGCGATTGGTCGGTGGTGTGTTTGGTTGATTGCGTTTATTTATTAATAATTCAATCAAACATTTATTGGTTTCACTCCAACCATATTTTATTCTACATTTATTAGTGTAGTGCATAATTTATGTATGTCACGCATCCCACAGAATTCGATTTTATTGATAGATATCCTTGTCGATTATAAATTTTACTACTTATTAATTTTACAGCCAGAATTGACGAATAAATCATGAGCACAACGATGGACGAACACACGCATGGACTTTACTTTACGAATAGATACAACTTATTACTTGGTGTGGGCCGTCAACAAATGAGCAATGTCAACACTGACCATAAATAAGAAAGTCGCGCGCTTGCGCTTGCTCTTCTCAATCCTAACTTAAGATAAACCGAGAGTGTCTCCTGCCCATAAAGCTTATGTATAATAGGAAAGCTCAGCTCAGCTCAGAGAGAGACAAGTACGCAAGCAAGACTTGGTGTAAATTCAAACTGAGATGTTATTTCAACGTACGATTTGTTCTCGAGTCACACACAGTCATAGTGTACGTTGCATTGTAGGTATATGTCTCTCAATTCAATTTATGTGAGATGATAAATTGGCTATCCAATTAAAAGCCAAGATCCTAAGTCTTATCTAAACTCGGCAAATTATTTCAAATTGTCCAAAGTAAATGCAATCAGTTATATGTATTTATAAATTCATATTGGATGAAACTTCAAAGCTACAACGTAAACGAGTAAAGGACTACGTACAATACAGCCGTTGCGTTGCGTTTCGTTTCGTTTCCACTTTTCTCTAGTGTGAAGAGCCAACTCATGTTGGCATGCAGCGCACGATTTATTTATTTATATTCATATATAATTCGTAGGTATACACGGATGTTTATAAAATATTAGCGGCGATTTAAAATATAGTGGCGCGTTGCGCTGCGCTGTAATGGAATATGTTGTAATGCAAATCGATGGGCAGCAAGCGCAAGCAAGCAAGCTGTGTCGTCGTGTACACTGCACTATTACTTGGTACTTGAATTGTGCATTCGCGTTCGCGCTCGCGCTTGCTTTGCATTGCATTTCGCGCTTTTCCATCGAATTCATCGTTCATTGCTGGCTGCAAACAGCACAGCACATCGCGCGATCGGATTCAATAAATTGTTTAATTTCCCCTATCTATTACTCTTTCATAATAAATAATGAATCGCATTTAATAATTTCGATCGCATGTCCACCAATTTATTTAAATCAATTCCATCCGAGCATTCTGTGGTTTCGCGCGTTCGTTTGCCAATTAACGCCGCTTTAACGTGTCAATTTATTTTTAAATAATTAATTAACACGCGCTAATCTATTTCACATATTACCACACAATTTTACTCTCTTTTTTGTGTGTAAAAACTCGTACTTATTACCATACCTACATTCGGCTTGCTTGCACTAAAATAAATGATTTTCTTGAGTGTGCAGGGAAAATAAATCAAAGTGCTCGACATAAATATTAAATGAATTTCCCAGATTAATAGAAAACACAACTTTCTCCACGACTCCGCTTGACTATGCAATGTAGTACAGTGTACTTGATGCATTGCATACTTAATACTGCAACCAACTTCACGAGTATGTATGTATGTACTTGACTAGGAATAATAATAGTTGAGAAAAATGCCAGTCAACACAAGTGAACAATCCTCTAAATAATTAATTATTTAATTTATTGTCAACCGATCGTTAAAGTTAATAGAAAAAAGAATAAAATCCAATCCAATCCAAGTCAAGGCTTCATTCACTTTGCTTGACGAATGTGATTATCGTTATTATTTCAAGTTCCAAATGAAAAACGCCACATGCGAGTTATTACGATCGAAGAGACAAGACACGATATTATTTTATTGTATGAATTGCGATTAATTTATAATTTATAATAAATAATAAGCACGCTCCATGGACTGCTTGCGAGCGCGAGTGTCGTTCGTGTGTGTATATGTACTTAGTTGGCAACAAAAAGATTTATACGCGACACGTGACGTGAACGTAATTGATGGCCTCATATTTATAATTTTTTACATCAATTTTAAAACATTTATTATTATGAACTCACTTAGCGTTTTAGACTTTACACATACAACATACTCGTACACATATTTTCATAAGATGAATACATATTTTGTTTTAACTTTTTAGAGCCTGAATAATAGCTTACTTGTTCCTAATTAATTATAATTACATATTATGAACTCCACTCGAACACATGTTTCATTTAAATATCACGATCATACGACGCAGTTACAGGCAGTCTTCGTTTTCTTCTTACATTTTCTTACAGCACCAAAGAAAAAACGAGTTCAGACTGTATGTTCGTTAGTTGTTTATGTTGAAATACATAAAATATTTAATAAAATGTATGACAGATATAGGAAAAAACGAGTTTGAATAACTTATATATAACGTATCGAATCGTCGCGTAATTAACTAATTAAAACAGAAGGTTTACTCTATAGTTGTATACAATTCAATGTCGACAATTAAGTATTTATGTTAGCTCAAGGTGAAGCACACGCGTAATGATTAATCAAGATGCATTCATTTAGAAAATACCTACATTTAAACATATTCATTAGGTGAATATACCTACCTACATTTTTCTGACAATTTTATTACTCCTTTACGTAAATGAAGAAAAAAAGCCATTAATAATGCATATTATATCATAGTAAGCATAATAATTACGAATAAGTATGTACATACCATGACTGAGACCGTATAATTCCCAAAAAAACCTTTCCTCTGATGAGTTTCCTCGTAAAAACAAAAAATCTTTCTTAATTTTTTTCAATTTTTTCCCTGTTCAAGCCAAAAGAACAAGAAGAAAGTAGAAATTTCTAGTTGAAATACGAGAACGAAGACATTCATCCATCGCACGATAGTAGTAGATAGATAAGAGATGCAATGCATCGCAAATGCAGGCACAAGCGATGCGCAAAGCACGTTAATGCTAATGGTAATAATTAATATCGACCGAAGAGCGCCAGCCACACTTACACGAGCGAGAGAAAGACAGACCGCCGTCGCGTATTAGCTTGCGAGTTAATTATCGACGATCTTTAATAATGATTAATGCGTATTTGACATCCATTAAGCATAATATTAGTTCGGCTGCTAGTTTCTCCACGCCACGCTGCCAGCGTACAAATGCATCTTCCGTATCCTTGTTTGCATATCGCTCTCTCTTGCACATTCGTCTATTTCTAGTCCTACCTAATCCTGCATCCTTTCCTTGCTCTATACTATCAACAATGTTGTTGGAAAATGATTGCGTAAACCTAAGCGCAGGCTAAACTATGTGCAGCAATCTCGTAAAGTATCATAGTTTTTCATTAAGTTTATAAACTGCCGAAGCGTTATAGTTTATAGTATATCTCATTAAATATGTTTTTTATGAAGCTTAATTTATTTACATAGGAACGCAAGCATCGCCTACATCGACAGGCCGCCTATGCCTGGTTTATGCGCAATGAGTCCTACTTTGTAAACATATTGTAGTTTTTAATAGCGCACTGTGGCCGAGAGAACATTGCCGACAAACGCACGAATAAACGTGTTGTATAAAACGCGTAATGTATCAGCGAGGTAGATGCAATGCAATGCCGGTGGCAGCGGCAGAGGCGGCAACACGCCAAAGTGCCGCTATTTTATATAAACGCATACTGCGGTCGGCGGCTGCAAGCGCAAGCTGCATGCCGTCCCCGACAAGCGGGCGCGCGTTTTAGCATCGCGTCATATTCGACTTTAATTGGTCGTGAAACGTTTTAAAGCCCATTTTCTAATTGTCTTCATTCAATATACAACCACCGCTGCCAATGCATAAACAAACATTGTAGGTACATACATATATTTTTACTCACTCCCTTATTGCTATCATCTCATCCCTTAAGAAGAAATGTGTAACTCACCTGAAATCAGAAGAAAAAGAAACAAATTAATAAAGACATAATTAATTGCAACTATAACTGACTATGACGTTTATTTATTCGTGGGAATGCAATAAATGTTAAATTAGTTAATGGTGCATAGTTACTGGAAAAATTATGCATAATAATGACAAATTATTTTGTTGAAAAGTGTGTATGGCGTCCACGAGGTCGAATTATTTTGCGCAGAGACAGCAAGCAAGCTGCTAACGTTTTGACGAAACGAGACGAAACGACACCGCCACACAGGATGATAGTCGTTAGATATTTATTTATATTAATTTACCGTAGGCGAATTATTGTTTCAATTACAGCGCACAAATCTTCATTAGTCATGGAGCGCAGCAGAGATCATCATCATGCTTTGCATCCTCGGCGTGCGTCGCGTCGTCAGCGCGCTTGCGCTCGTGGTTGCATTTAATGAATAAATGAATAAATAGTTAAACAAATAAACTGCACAAGGCGATTACGCAATCCGCATGACTTTACTAATACGCCTTTCCTGTGAATAAGCGAGCAAGGAAAATTCAACTGCACCTACAAATGTCTGAGCGACAAATGGAAAAACATTAAATTAAATTAATTAACAACTGCAATACCAACAATAGTATATTACACAACAAGGGCAGAAAGTGTCACTTTCCTGC